>PJAB01000553.1:0-23969 GCA_002887195.1 Chrysochromulina parva | reverse complement strand
AGCGCCTTCGGAGGCTTCCATGGCCTGCCCGGCGGCCCGGCGATGGCGAAAGCCTCAATTATTGAGTTTTACATGGGATGATTGTGCCAAAAAACCCTGAATTCCTCAGGGCATCTTTAAGGCGCAGGTCCTAAAAAAGAGTTTTTTTTACTTATTAATTCTTCAAACAACGAACGTCAATTGAAATTTCGTCGATGGACGAAACTGTTTGAAGATATCGCGCACGGGGACACTTAAGAGTCACGCTAGACGTTTCTCGTGGGGTTATGTGGTCTATTATTGTGGTCCCGTCCGGCCTGTTGCCTCGATTGTGACGCAATTCATTGTGGACCGTGCACCGCCACCGGACGCGGACCGCTCGACAGTTATATGTCGGATGCTACCACGCACTGAAACGCGAAACTGAACGGTTCACAAAAAATGGACGTGCGATTGCGCGTCTGACCAAAACACGACGACGCACGCCGCGCACCGTCTCTTCCGCCTCCAATGAAATAAGAACGAGCAAATTTCTCCTGGTCCTGCACTCTGACAAGAGAGCTGCTGCGTGCTGGATGTGGACTCATTTCTTTCGTAACGGCAGCGCGAAGAGGACCTCTCGCGCTCCCGCTTTGCGCAGCAGATTCGTCACATCCGCCTGCACGAGGCCGTCGCACTTTTCGCCGTTCACCTCGAGGATGTACGAGCCCTTGAGCACGCCGTGTTGAGCGGCCGCCTGGCCTTCTTTCACGTCGCTCACCATCACCCAGCCGTCTGTACTCATCTCAAGCCCCATACCAAGCGGCCCTGGCTCGAAGTTGACGCGGTGCCTCGTGCGATGCTGGACGGGTATGTCCGCGCCGGCGGGCTCCGCATGGGCGGCATTCTCTGGCGCGGGGCGAAGATCCTTTTCAACGCACTGCTTGACCTTGCCTGAGCCTCTTTGGTCGAGCTCGAGTGTGTAGACTTGCTTGGCTCGATCGTATTCCGTGATGAAGCCAATGCTCTCCTCTCCGCTGCTGCGCTTCACGTACACGCGGCTGCCAACGGCAAAGCTTGGCGCAGCGGCACCCGAGCCCCCCACGGCACCCGAGCCCCCCTCGGGCGCCGCGGGCGCTGCAGGCACCCCAGCCTGTAATGCGGCCGCCACGCTCGCCGATCTCATCATGGCGGCCTTGGCCCTGGCCGCCTGCGCTGCCGCCTGCGCTGCAGCCGCTTTCTCGGCCGCCGCCTTGGCTGCGGCGGCGGCCGCTTTGGCCTTCTCCTGGCCTGCCGCCTTGGCCGCATCTCCCGGGTCATCTTGTTTGACCGCGACCTGGAACCCTGCCACTATCGGCACCTGGCCCGTTGCCAACCGCTCCTCGTGCTTTGCACTCGGCTCTTTCTTCAGTTGATGCGCCTGGGTCGACGCGGTTGCTGCCGGGGCGAGGTTCTGCTGAGACGGCGCCTTGGCCGCCGCGCTCGCCGCCGCGCCCGCCGGCGCCGCGCCCGCCACCGCGTGTCTGATCGGCGTTGTCTCGCCGGAGACGAGGCGCTTCGCCGACGAGATCCCACTGGCAATCATGGCTCCTACCGAACTGGTCGCCTTAGCGGCTCGCGCTCTGGCGAGTGCGTTACCACGACCAGAGCCGGCCTCAGGTGGCACCGCCGCCACCGATTTACGCTCCTCGGCGGCAACAGGCTGCGCGGTAGCTATGGGGGTGGAGGCTGCGGGGGTGGCAGGCTTGGCAGCGGCCAGACCAGCGCCCGTCGTCGGCTGTTTCGTCAGGTCCTGCTTGAATGGACTGCTGGACTGCTCTTTCGTCAGGTCCTGCTTGAGTGGACTGCTGGACTGCTCTTTCGTCAGGTCCTGCTTCGTCAAAGTAGACTGCTGCTTGGACAAGCGCTCGGCCGCCGCCTTCTCTGCTGCTACCTTCTCGGCCGCCGCCTTCTCGGCCGCCTCCTTCTCGGCCGCCGCCCTCTCGGCCGCCGCCCTCTCGGCCGCCGCCTTCTGGACAGCCGCCTTCTCGGCCGCCGCCCTCTCGGCCGCCGCCTTCTCGGCCGCCGCCCTCTGGGCCGCCGCCTTCTCGGCCGCCGCCCTCTGTGCAGCCGCCTTTTCGACGGCGATGCGCTCCGCCGCCGCCTTCTCGGCCGCCGCCTTCTCGGCCTCCTTCTTCTCATCTGCTGCAGCCGCCTGAGATGCGCGCCTCTCCGCCGCTGCCGCTACCCGCGCGAGTTCCTGCTTGGCCGCCTGCTCCTTCTCGGCCGCCGCCTTTTGCTGCACGTCCCACTCGGCTGCCGAGCGCGTAGGCTGCTTGGCCGCCTCCGCCTTTTGCTGCGCCGCGAACGCCTCCGCGGAGCCCGGGCGCGCGAGAGCGGCGGTCGCCGCCGCGGAAGAGGCAATGGGAGCGGACGCCGCCGACGGCGGCTGTGCCACGACCGACGACGTCTGCTTCGTGAACGTCGGCGGCTGGGCGGCCGAGTTCAAATCGTACACCAGGCGTGCAAACTCATTCAAGTCGAGTTTGCCATCACGCAAGCTAGTGTCATAGCGCGCCAGCATCTCGCGCGTGTGCGCAGCCGACGTGTTGAACCCTATGTACGCGAGCGCGCTTCGGAGCTCGTCCGCGTCGAGGCTGCCGTTGCCGTTCCTGTCGAAGGTCTCAAAGGCCTTTTTCACCGACTCAGAAGGCAGTGCTGCAGCACCCGTCAGCCCGCGCAGGCAGGAGTGCGCGCTGGACACGATGCGTCGCATCAGCGCCGCTATCGGAGTCTCGTCTTCGGCGGGCGCCGCCGCTGCCGAGGAGGCCTTTGGCACCCAGTTCGCCTCGCTCACGACCGTCATCGACGACGGTTGCTTCATGGCTGCCGGAGGCTGCGCATACCCCGCCCACGACGTCGACTGCAGAGAGGCTTCCGGTCCCTTCACCGCTGCGCGCTGCTCAGGCGAGCCCGGCGCGGGCATCAACGGCGTGGCACCTGCCGCGCCATCCATGCACTTCTGCACGCAGCGCAGCAGCGCCGCCATTGGTGTGTTCTGCGCGGCGGCCGCCTCCGCTGTCGAACTGCTGCCAACGACGAGATGGCCCGTGCTACCTCGACGCGATGTGGCGCCGAGGGCTCGGCGGGCTTCCCTACGCGACCGTATTTCGGCGATCGTGATGACCTGCGGCCGGCGACCGCCGACGAGCGGCGGCGACCGTGGCTGGCGCTTGGAGATGAGGACGTTGGCTGGAAACTTCACGCCGGCAGCCTCGAGTTTCTCCTTCTCTTCCTTATGCAAGATGTGCTCAAGCCGGAAGCGTGATTGCGGCTGCGTCGCCGGCATTGGCATAGCAAAGCCGGCGTTGAACTCGGCAGACTGTTCAAACTCCTTGCGGCGCTCAGCGAAGATCACCTTTTCGATGCGCTTTGTCTTCAGGCCGTTCCACTTCTTCACCGGACCCTCTTTGATCGGCGCGTCATCGTCATCGCGATGTGAGCGATTGCCGGTTCGTGGCGATTGCACCAACTTGGCAGGGGCGCTCGAAGGCGGGGGCCTTGGCAGCTTCCCGATGGGCATCGCTGCCAAAGGGGTGAGGACTGGGGCGGCCGACAGTCCGTGCGGAGGAGTGTGTTTTGGGCTTCGCCTCGTCTCGTTGTTTCGTGAATTTGAATCCACGGGACGCCGTTTCGACCCACGCGCTCGATTCGAGTCTCGCTGGGCTTTCCACAGGATAATTGGTCAGCAATTCAAAAGAGAAATTTTCACCTTTTGTGTCGGCTTTTGAGAGACTTTCGTTGAGCAGGCGCCATTACACATTGTGCTAGTAAGCCCGAAGTCAATTCAAGAACAGAGGCGTGATTGTGGACGGCAACTGCATCTACCTATTTTCCAATTGCCGTATTTTCTTGTGTTTCACAGCAGACAGTAGAGTTCTTTTCACGCGCCGCCCCGAACCCGCGAAGCCAGAACGCACGCAGCTTTCATGCCCAAGCGCTCCCTGGCGGCATCAAAAGATGGAGACAGGGCGGGCGGCACAGCTGCAGCCGCATCAGACGCAGCGACTGCCTTGCGCATCTCCATGGAGCTTGAGGAGGATGGCGACGGCGAGTCGGCGGTCCGTTGCGTGGAGTATGCCATCAGTGAGGCCCGCAAAGCTGCAACTGGCGAACCCGAACTTGCGCTCGACGCGGCGATCGAGGCCGGTTCCGACGATCCACCAGCTCTGCTGATCGCATCGGTCGGGCTCGCCCTCCTCGGCCGTCTGCGAATGCAAGGCTCCTCAACACCGGGTGACGCTGATGCTGACGACCTTGATGCGGCGCGCGCAGCGCTGGAGGAGAGCCGACGCATCTGGCCGGGCAACGCCGCAGCATGCTGCAAGCTCGCCGACCTTGAGTTGCACCACGGCTCTCACGAGCGGGCGGTGCTGCTCTACGAAGAAGTCTCGGCCCTCCCGCCCTGCACGTCGTCGTCGCGCGGACGGCAAGAGGCGGCATGGTACTTGGAATATGTGGTGAAGGCACGTGCCCAGGCGGTGGGCGTGGCGAGCTACATGCTCGCGCTTCTGCTGCATCTGACGGGCCGGTGTGCCGAGGCCGTGCCTCACCTCCAGCGGCTCGGCGTTCGGCTGCGTCTCTCCCCACAGGTGTGGGCGGCGATCGCGCAGCGCCCAACGGCAAGAATGGCGCCGACGCAGCTGCTAGCGTGGCCCGCCGCCCCCGAGGCGAGTCGGCGCCCCGCGAGCGTCGCACGCTATTCGAATGTCGTACCGCCCCGCCTGCTGTCCCATTTGAAGGCAGCCTTTGCTCCGCACTCGCCGTTTTGGCGCGAGACGGGCTATGCGAGCCGCGGCTACTTTTCGTTTTGGGAGTCGTATCAGCCATCCGAGGCGCCGCGTGACGCCATCGACGCTCTCGCGCGTCGTCTCCTTCCTCTCACCGGCTGCGCCGATCGTGTGGTTGGGTTTGAGTGGTGTGCTTGCATGCATGCTGCTTGCCCGACACCGCTTGCATGCATGCTGATTGCCCGACACCGCTTGCATGCATGCTGATTGCCCGACACCGCTTGCATGCAGGTGGGTCCACTCGAAGGCTCCCTCGCGCTCCCTCGGCAACCAGCATGGCCATCAGATGCACTTTGACACCGAGGAGGGTGTGTTGTATTCGACTGGATTGCTACACCATCCTTGCGTCTCGTCAGTCATCTACCTCTCGGGTGCAACGGTCGCAGGCCCGACAGTGGTGCTTGAGCAGCGATATGGCGACGTGAGCCCCGCGACGTGTGCTCACGTGTCTCATCCGGACGAGGGGACTGTGCTTCTCTTCCCCGGCGACTGGCTGCACGGGGTATGCCCCTGCGCGCCACCGCCCGCCCCACGGGAGGCATCGAGAGGCGGGCGCGCGCCGTCGTTGCGCACCGCCGCGCAGCTGCCGCGCCGCATCACGTTGATGATTGGGTTCTGGACACGGGACGTCGCGTCCATGCTCTCTCGCCCTCATCTCACTGCGTGCGGGCCTATCCCACGGGCCTCTCGCGCGACCACATGGCCGACGCTGCTCGAATGGCCCAATGCTCCCGCCGCTTCCACAGCCGACCCTTCCACAGCCGACGCTTCCACAGCCGACGCTTCCACAGCCGACGCTTCGTTTGGCCCTCCCGTGCGCCACGTGGCCGTTGAGGTGAGCCCAGCGTGGGAAGCCCTCGAACCGCCCGACACGACGCGATCGGTCGACGCCTGGGCCGCGCACGGCGTGCCCCTCAGCGTGCCGGCCGAGCGCGATAACGGCTTCTTCGTGCGGACGACTCTTGAAGAGGCGTTTGCGTTCGAGAATGTGGAGCATGAGATCCGGCGTGTAGAGGAGGAGCTGAGGTGAGAGACCGGTGTACGGGTCAGTTGACAGTTCGAATCACGAATGGCTCGATAAACGAAAGGGTCGAGGGTCACGCACACTTCGCGGCACGTCCACCCGCCACCGTGGTCCGTGCGGTTTGATCGGATCGGGCGGATGCCGGATCATCGCCCGGATCGGGGGGTTTCCATGGGCGTTTTCCTTTTCCAATCTCTACGGTCGCGCTATTCACTAAAAACGATCGAGGTTCGAGCGGGAAGGCGCGCGACGCCCGGCCGCCGCGCTAGGAGCGCATACGAGCGTAACCGCCAGAGGGCACGCGACACTAATCGCGAGCTCGCTACGCTGTACGCTCCTCGACGTCAGAATCGACGCGCGACCGCGAGGCAAAGGCCCAGCATGCAGCAACGTGCGCTCAGCCATCAAAGATGTGGATGACGCCGGTAAGTTGGAGCACGTAGAGGACGAGCACTGTGACGGCGAGCGTACCTGCAATCATGGCCATCAAGAGCCATCAAGAGCCATCAAGAGCCATCAAGAGCCATCAAGAGCCATCAAGAGCCATCAAGAGCCATCAAGAGCCATTCGTACATCCGAGCCCGATAAGGAAGCTCAGCTTGTACGAGCGCCAGCATGCGCCCCGTTGGACCTCGCGAGTCGACCGTTGGAAAGCGCTCGCTTGGGCGAGCAGCCACCGCGACTTGTCCTCGAGCACATCGAGATTCTGTGCAGGGGCGAGGGTCTGCAATCAATGCAATCAATGGCAATCAAGGGTCCTCAGAGATTCTGTTCAGGGGCGAGAGCCTCGAGACCGACGGTCTGCAATCATGGCAATCCAAGGCAATCATGGCAATCCAATGCAATCCAAGGCAATCAAGGGGGTTCAGCATCATCACACCTGCGAATTGGCGAGCAACCGATCGACAGTCTCTTCCATAACGCTCGCCACCTCCTCCGTCGCCTGCATCAGACTGACCACGCGGCGATAGCGCGCGATCCTCTCTGGCCGAGAGTGCTGCCACATCAATTCCCTCAGTTGCTCACCTGGTGAGGGAGAACATCAGCTGTCATCAGAGGCACTCAGAGGTCAGAGAGTGCTGCCACATCAATTCCCTCAGTTGCTCACCGAAGGCGGCGTCCGGCACCGAAGACTCCGACGCGCCGATAGGTGTCGCCGGCTGTCGCTGTCCTCGTCCGCGGAGACGGGCCCAGTCGATCCGACCGGCAGGTGCCGACCCAGCTCCGCCCGTCTCCGCCGAAGAGACCAGCGACCGTGAACACAGTTGTGAACACCCTGGAACGCACGTCGCCTTCGCTTGGACCGCGCTCGCAAAGCTCGAGTAGGCCTCCTCGCAAAGGCGACTAGCGAGCTCTGCTTCGAAGGCGGTGAGCGCGATGACGACAAAAGCGTGTCCGTGCCGTTTCAGCGTGTGTATCGTCACCAAGGGCACCGTGGCCATCATCCGCGGCACACGCTCAATCTGAGAGCAAAAGCTCACGGCACGCTGCAACCCTTTCTCCATCTTGAGTGCGGCTGCACGCAAGGCCGGCACCGCAGACGGCTCCACCAGTGCACCCTCTGCGAGCAGAATGCCCTCGCAGATCACGGCAGCATACAGCAACGGCTCGAGCGCCGAACCACCGGCACCAACGGGATTGATGAGTGGCTCGCTGAGCCGACCGCCATCACTGTTGCCGCCCGTTGAGGAGGCTGTCGAGTATCGATCGGACGAGGCCGTAGATCGGTCGAGCGTGTGTCTCGACATGATGGTGGACAGAACAGTAGCCTCACGACACCGGCGTCCTTGGGGGCGGGTGAGCGTCAAGCGTCAGGCATTGAGGCGCCCTCGTGATGCCTGTTGTGGAGAAGTATCGATGAACAAAGTTTGTATCGGCACTACGCATGCTGGCTGTCATTCCACCTCTCACAGGACCGTTGACGAAACGTTCTTTTGAGGCGCGCGCGTCGGAGCTGCCATTGTAAGATCTGCCCTCCACGTGAGCTTGCCATCCAAGAAGCCGCTGGACGGCGCGCCATGATCATCTACTACTTTGGCAAGGTGTACTACTCGCGCACGCTCTCGTGGGCGTGCACCACGCTCGTGCTGCTCAGCGTTCCCGCCGCGGCGCTCGCGTGGCACTTGCGGCCGCACGAGTGCCTCTCGCAAGAGTCGCAGGCTCTCGCAATGCTCGCGGTCGACTACTGGCTCGCGGCCACGCTGCTCTCGGGCCCGCTGTGGTACTTGCTTGCGTACAGCTTCGCGCGAATGGACGACGATCAGCCCGAGCTCCTCGCGCTCAGGGGCACGAGCGCGGTGATTGTGGCCGCGGCGTCGACAACGCTGGTGGTGCAGGTGCTGCCGCGGCTGGTGCTCGCATCCGCGACGGCGCTGTACGTGGGCCTCTCGCTCAACCTGGGCTGCTGGTGGGCCTCGCTCTGGCTGCGCCTGCAGACCGACGGCCTGGCCGCGCACCTGCCGCCGTCGGTGCGGCGCGCCCTGCTGCACGAACGGCCCATCGACTGGCTGCGCCGTAGCGACTGGACAGAGATGGTGCTGCGCGCGCGCCAGATGCTCCCGCTGCTGCTCCTGCCCGATGGCGAGCTCCGCCACGGCCTCGCCCAACTGCCGCCGCGCCTGCGGCGCCGTCTCGAGCGCCCGGGGCTCGCCGCGCTACTGCCCAACACGGCGCGGCAGTTACTCGAGCCTTGGGCAATGGGCCCCGATCTGCTGCGGGTGCGTCCGCTGCCGATCTCGCCGCTCGACGTCGTCGCGGCCCGCCCGCCCGCGCCGGCGTCGACGACTCCAAACGGACACGCGCATGGGACGAGCGCCTCACCTGCGGCGGCGGCCGTCTCCGCGTACCGGTACGATGACGACGAGGAGGAGGAGGAGGAGGCGGACGAGGTGGAGGAGGAGGCGGATGGCGAGCTCGCGGCAGCTCCGGCGGCGGGCCTCGCGCGTCGGCCGCCGTCACGCGCCGCCGTGGGCGCTGCCGCCGCCGCCGCCACCAGCCCACCTGAGTGGCTCCTCCTCTATGCAGTGCGTTGCCACGTGTCTCGCATGGTGCGCGATCGTCTGCAGCACCAGTTGCAGCAAGCTGTCGGGCCCGTGGCGGCGGTGGCGCTCGAGACGGCGCTCGTGCGGCTCGCCGACTTTGGCGCGAGCGCCGAGCTGCGCGCCGTCGTGGGCGCGCTCGCCGCTCTCGCCGTCGGCCGCCGGCTGTGCGGGGTTTCGTCAGGTTCGTCAGGTCGGCGAGGCCTGCTGCTCGGCTCTCGAACGAGCACGCTCGCGGTCACGCTTGGCGCGCTGCTGGCGGCGCGCTTGGTACGGCGCGTGCGGGCGAGCGGTCAGGGTTCGTCAAGTGAGGCTCATGCTCTGGGTAGCATGCACGTGGCCAGGTCCGGCTCACCGCCGCGACCACGTCTTGGCCGCTGAGGGCCAGGTACTGGTAGCATTGCTGGGTTGCGAATCCTAAACGGCCCCATGGACTGCAACAGGGACGAGTGACGCGCGAGACAGCGCTTGGAGAACGGTTGCTGTAACACTGTTGCCGTCACTGTATGATGGACTTGCCGTGAACAAAACAGCGTTTCTATTTCACACTTCACCTGTTTGCTTTGCTGTGCTCGGGACGGTGGGGTCCGGATGCCGGCGGCCGCACGCTCGACAGGTGAGATCACGCACGGCCTCACCCTCCGCGGCGCCCAGCTGAGCTGGGCAATCCTCGAGGGCGAGAAGGTGATCGAGAACCGGACCGTGAGCCTTCCGGCGGGCTGGATTGCCATCCACACGGGGGTAGGCAAGCTGGATCCCGAGCACGAGCGCAAGGTCCGCTCGCTGCTGCCAAACGTGCCGCCGGAGGCGCTCCTACCTCACGGATGCATCGTAGGCGCGTGCCGCATCGATCGTGCCACGTCCGTGCAAGCATGCATGGGGACCGATGCGCAAGTGTGGGCAACAGGTCCCGTGTGCAACGTCGTCGGTGCCGTTTGCAAGCTGTCGCGGCCGGTGCCGCACAAGGGCGCGCTCGGGCTCTGGCCGATTGATGCCGCCGTGCTCGTGTCCGTGCAGGCCCAGCTACGCGAGGCGACTGTGCGCGAGGCGGACCCGGCGAGGCTGCCTCCGCTAGGGGTGGCACCGCCCAGCCCGCGCAAACGCAAACGTGCCTTCGACGGCGATGTGGGCAGCTCGTCAGCATGCGTGCAGACGAAGCTGCAGCCGCTCAAGCCGCCCAAGCCGCCGGCACCACTGCCAGCGCCGCTGCTGCCAGCGCAGCCTACAGCTCTGCAGCCGCCACCGACCGAACCTGCGGCGGCGCAGGCGCAACCGCCCGAGCCTCGGCAGCCACCTCCACTCTCGCAGCGACCGATCCCACCCCTGTCGGGTGCCTCAGTTTCGGCACCGCCTGCGTACGCCCCGCCCCTGTTTCGACATCACCGGCGGCATGAGTCAACTCGGTAGCGTGCTCGGTAGCGACGATGGTATCGTCACCCCGGCGAGCTGGCCGCCGCGACACCGTGTAAAGGTAGCAGAGAGACGAGAGTTCCCATCTCAGAGTTCCGAGACGCGTCTCGTAGGGTTCAAATATGGGACGCACGACGTTAACGCTCCATCCTCCAACGCAACCCCGTCGGCCTTAAAGAATGCGGTAATAAAATGCGTCCCATGTCGGTACCCGGCTCCGGGCTCGCGCCCGCCTGGCGCCCTGGCCACGCGGGGGCGCATTCAGCGTGGGTACGTGGGGGCCCGGCGCGATCACAGCGCGGGTGCGCGCACCGCACTAGCGGGGCCCACTGACGCGTCCGAGACGTGCACCCGTGAGCCCGTGTGTCGTCGACCCCACTCGGACTCGCACGCGGCACCGTCGACTCCCCACAGCCCACAGACTCGACTTCCCACAGCCCACAGACTCGACTTCCCACAGCCCACAGACTCGACTTCTTGTACGACCATCAGACTTCCCACAGCCCACAGACTCGACTTCTTCCCCACAGCCCACAGACTCGACTCCCCACAGCCCACAGACTCGACTTCACACTTCTTGTACGACCATCAGCTCTCATCAGTACATCTCTCACTCTAGTCTCCGCCTCCGCTGTATGTGCCCATGCCTGCGTGTATCTCAACTGCTCAACATGCTGTTCGCAATGGCCCTCAAGAGGATGCCAATTGCCATCAAGGGATCTGTTTGGCTTGGAGCTTGCCGAGGACCCCCATCGCGTATTCGTAGGCGAAGAAGCCGACAGCGCTCATGGGCACCGCGCGGAGCAGCTTGAGGCCCAGCCCGTTGTAAAAGGCGCGCAGGCCGCCCTCGGCGTGGATTGCCCGCGCTGCCTCGGCCACGCTCGCTTGCCCACCCTCCATTTGGCATCTCGTCTTAATCACATCAGCCGGGTACCCGACGACCCAGGCCGCGATGGCGGCGAAGGCGCCGGAGCTGAGCTGTGCGACGGTGCTCAACGGCGGCGGCGTGGCCCCCACCGGCAGGCCGGCAGCCTCTGAAGCGCGCCGCTCAAAGTGCTTCTTGCTGTACTCGTACGCGGCGAACCAAACACCATGCGGCACGACGTCACGCAGGAGCGTCGCGTACAAGCCCTTGTGGAGCAGCGGTGGCAAGGGTGGAGCGACGGCAGCCGCACCGCGCGGCGAGGGGCGCAGCAGCTCGCGAGTCAGCGTGCTGACGGTGGGCACCTCCTTGCCCATGGCAAGCTGCAGCCTCACCTTGAGGAGCTCGACGGGAGACTGCAAGAAGGACTGCATGAAGCCTCCCGTGCACCCACCGATGAAGACAGGCAATATGCTCTCGCCACCGTACGCGTCGCCCACGCGCTTGCCAGCGCCGTAGCCATACATGAGCATGGCATTGTTGAGCGGCACCGTGGCAAACATCAGCGCCGACCCTCGCCACATGCTCAGCAAGCCGTTGGGTGGCTTGTTGACCTGCGCCGTCGCGCCCGATTGCAATTTGGTCAGCAAAAAATCAATGGGCTGCGTCACCGCGAGCCCAACCACCCCCGACACCCATCCGGCTACAAAAGAAGCGTCCATGGCGAAAGTGTCAGCCTAGTTAGTTTTCCGACGATGATTCGCCGACGAGCCTCGGTTCTTGGATGCGCCTCCACGGATCAAACTTGAAGCTGCTAGTTTCACATTCCTCTTCCACACGTCGAACCCTTCACACGCACTTCCCTCTTCCACACGTCGACCCCTTCACACACTCTGTTATAACATCTCTCTCTCCCCCGCACACAAACCGTCCAGTTCCGTTCATCTCACAGTTTCATCTCACACCGGAGACACACCAGAGAGCCGTTCGCCCGCACGGCAGGCCCGTCGCCCACCTCCGCCTCATTGTCGACGAGAGGGTAGGCGATCACATAATGGCGCCTGGTCGCGCCCCGGCGTGCGCCTGATGGCATCCCTCATCAGGTGCTGTCGACGCGTGGGTAGACGATCTGGAAGGGGGCGACTGCAAACGTGGAGCAGACAAGGCCGAACCGTCCTACTTGGTTGAGGTTGCGTTGCGTGGGCGTGCGGTCGCCGCAGAACTTGTAGCCGACTTGGCAGCCGCACCGACAGAAGACGTCCCCCATGAGCATCATGCCCTGCGCCAGATGCGCCTCGTACGGAGAACGCACCTCGACGCTCGAGCTCACGACCGAGTTGACGAAGCACGCCGGCTGCGGCGTCGTGCGGCCAAACCCCCAGCGCCGTCGCGTGCAGAGCAGCTGGTCGGTGTACGAGAGCGTGCGCGCGCACTGCCGGCAGCGCAGCGGCACAAGAGGCGCGACCAGCCGGTTTGTGTGCGTATCGAGCACTCGGAGGTAGCGCGTGCCGAGCAGTATCTGTGGGGAAGGGATAGCGCCGTGGTGAGCACTTGCATGCACCGACGGAGGCTCCGGCAGAGTACAATCTCGAGCTCACCTGGTCTACACGAACCTCGTCCGAAGCAAACGGCAAGGGGGGTGCATACTGCACGGCCAAAGGTGCGGGGGGCAAGGGGGCTACGGCCGGTGCATGCGGCGTACTGACGGGCCCTGATCCCCATAGGCTTCCCTCCCCGAAGCCGGCAGCGGCGGCGATGACAGCGGCCGCGGCGGCTGCACCCCCTCGCGCGCTGCTCAAGTCGGCGATGTGAGCCCCGTCCCCGTCGCTGTCGTTCACAGCGACATCGTGCACACCGTCCCCGTCGCCGTCGCCCTCCTCGCGAAGCGGAAGCGTTGGAGAGGGGTGCTGTGAAACTGAGCCGCGCGAGCTCGAAGCTCCAGAGCGCGCATCTCCGGAGCTCGTAATCTCGGAGCGCGAGCCACTCGATGTTTCGTCAAATACGCCCGATACGGCGTTCACCGAGCCGCCCTCCTGCTGGCGGCGCCACGAGACATAGGCGCTCGAGCTGAGGCGCGGCGACGATACGCGCACGCCCTGCGCGTCCCCCAGCAAGGCCTCGAGCAACGCCGCGTGGGCAGCCGTGGAGAACGCACCTCGGTTTCGGCGCATCGAATTCAGTCGGAGGCCGAGGAAGGCATCACACGACGAGCAGCGCACGTCGTTCGCGGCGTAGGTCCAGCCGCCCCCGGCACCAATCTCGCGTTTGCGCGCGTTGCGCACGTCCGCGCTCGCGACGCACACCGTGACGGCGCAGTCGTCGAGAGACATGTCGCACACGCGCTCGGCCACCGGCAATACGTCTTGACAGCGGGCGAGCCACGCGCCGCACGCACCGCAGCAGTAGACGCGCCGACAGGCCTTCCTTGCCAGCTGAAAACTGGCGTGGGCGCCGGGAGGGATGGCTCGTGAGGATTGCCTACGAGGAGCCGGGGGAAGAGGCTTCTCGAAGAGCTCGTCTCGTCGCCGATCCTCGTAGGCCATCCAATCATGCCTGACACGATGAGGTTTTGAAGACAGGGACGGCCGGTGAGCGAAGCGAAGCACGCGGGAACAAAGAGCTCGCGAGAGGGTGGGCTGCGCTCGAGGTCTCCCGGCATACATTTGCTGCGCCGTTGCCTCCACCCCCCATCCAGCGGCTGCAACGTCCGTCTCGCCAAAGGCACGGCGAAGACCTCGCTCGTCTTTTTCGGCCTCCTCCGCGGCGACCACTTTCTCGAGGACTTCGTGCTCGCGCACCATGCTCTTGAACAGGCAGCGGAATGCCCAGCGCCACGAGGCCATGCTTGGTTCGCGGGACGGATGAACGATTTCGGCCGGATCGCTCGACGCCGATGAGGCGTGGAATGACGAAACATGCATAGTACCGTTCTCGCTAGGAAATCTCTTCTCCCGCGGCGCAAAGAGATACGCTCAGTGCCAGCGCTGAAATCTACGCTCCACGCACGCCTGAAAGCTCTCTCTGACGTTGCGGCAACCCTCGCCGAGTTCTTGCGTGGCGAGAGGAGGGCGCCCTGCAAGCCTGCATAATGAGTCGTCACACGCCGCCGCCGCTGCCGCGCTCAGGGAAGACCATTTACTTGACAGGGCGGTAGAGGGCGAACGCCTGCGTGCCCATCTGCGCCTCAATCTCGGCCGTCGCCGGCGCGCCCGGGTTGCGGCGCTGTTGCGGGTTGAAGTTGCCGCCAGGAAGGACATCGAGCTCGCGAATCTTGCCGACGGCGACGAACTCCTTGACCTTCGCGCTGGTGGCCGCCGCATCGCCCGCCTTGGATGCCTTCGCGATCTCCTTCGCCAAGGCCTTCAACTTGGTGACGGTGTCCTTGTCAGCGGCAGAGCGGTACGCGCCGGTCGTGAAGAGCGTGAACGTGTTGATCTCCTCGGCCACCTTAGCGGGGGCCGCACCCTGAAGCCGGAACACGCGGGAGCCGTAGATCGCGCGCGCGCGCTCGAGCACCGTCTTGGAGCTCGCGCCGTCGGCGTTAGCGGCGAGCGGCGCGGCGGCGAACGCAGCGGCCGCAAAGAGAGCCTCGCGGCGGCCGACGAGCGGAGCCTCCGCCGACATTGTGACCGAGACGCTGCGGACGGCAGATGCCTGGTGGAGCGACGCCGGAGGCGCGAAGGCGATGGCTGAGGCAGCGAGCACGGCGTAGATCATTGCTAATACTGTTGGAAGTGAAGCACAGACGGGGAGGAACGCACACGCGCACGACCGTAAGATGGCTTGCTGGCAGCTATGGAGAGGGCTCAATCGCTCACGTCGGCTGCAGCAGATGCATCCGGCTCCTTCGGCAGGCAAGCTGGGGCCTGGGTTGGTCACAGGCAGGCGAGACCAGAGCAGGGCGGCGCCTGTGGCAAAGCATGACGATCACCGAGGGGGGAGGTTGCGGAAACGTGAGGTTGCGTGAGGTTGTTGCGAAGGCCGAAGCACATTAGACGTTACTTTTTTTCTCATTTCAAGTTCCGGTTCAAACACACCGGGGGGAGCCGGGACACACGCCGACCACCCATGATTCGACCCGGATGGCCTCTCGCGGTCCTCCCCCTGCACATGCCCGCACCTTCCTCTTGACTTCCTTGCACACATGTGCACACCAGATCGCGCGGCTATCTCGGCAGCGCCCGTCGTTCTCGCGGACGCAACTACCATACTCCTCGCCGCTCCCGCCATGAGCTTCAAGCTCACCATGGGCATGTCGCCCTTCTAAACCGCCCCCGCGCGGTACCCGGCCCATGGTGTGAATGTGTGTGTGTGAATGTGAATGTGTGTCTGTGTGACTTCTAACACACACAGGACACACAACAGTTCCGGTGTATCCTGCCTGTCAAGTTCAAGTTCAAGTTCAAGTTCAACTCTCTTCGATCTCTATCAGTACACTCTGAGGGCACGCCAAGGGGGCACGCAGGCTCTAGCACCCTCACTGGCGTTTGCGCGTTTCTCGCCCTGGTCTCCTTCCCGCTCGTGCTCCTTCCAACGTGTCTCATCATCTCCGTCGACTCTCACCCCCACTGCTAGCCTCGAGAGCACATTCGATAGGCTTCCGTTAGAGGCGTGTCTGTTGTTTAAGTTTATGTAGAAATAAAACTTGAACTTGGGATCTTGGTTACGCTTGCGCCTGTCACGTCAAGCAAGCAAAGTCAAGTCAAGTCTACAAGTGTCAAGAAAACAAGCTTCTTCACATATTTCGACGTATTTGTGTGTTGTTTCGACTCATGAGCAGCTGGTTGCTTGCTGCCTGCCTCGCTGCTCACCAGGTTTTCAATCTTGCCTCAATCGGAAGGCCCGGCCAATCTCAAGGGACAGCTTGGCCGCGCGCCTGTACAGTGGCAGTGCCTCCATCGGCGCGCCGCGCGCCTCGGCCGCTCGCGCCTGCAGCACGAGCTCAAAGGCCTGCACGTCGTGCGGCGCGGTGCCCCGCGGCGGCACGCGCCGGTACATGACGTCCGTGCGCAGGCAGTACTTGTGGCACCCTTTGCCAACGGTCTCGCCCGCGTGGAGCACCTGATGGTAATACATCAGAGCACGCCCTGGCATCGGGCGCACTGCATGCACGACCGCCTCGGCGCGCGCGATGCGCGCGCCGTACGCGTCCTCGCAGCACGTCTCGCCCGCCTCGGAGCTGAGCAGCTGCGTCGCACCACCAGCCGTGCAGTCGTTCAGGTAGATCAGCACTGTGTACAGCGAGCGCTCATTGTAATCGACGATGGTCGAACCGTCGGCGTGCGGCGCAAAGTGGCCGCCGGCTGCGTAGCGGTTGAGCAGCAGATGCGGATTCAGACCGGACGCCAACCACTCGCCCTCCAAATCGGGCTCAAACCTCTCCTCGTCGTCGGCGGAGAAGGTGACCACCGGCGTTAGGTGCGGCAGCAGCCGGTGGTAGAGCGCGTCAATCAGCCCGGCGTCCTCAAACTCGAGCGTGTCCGCGTTGCGCACGCTGCGTTTCACCGCCGTCACGTCCGGGTCCCAAAAGCTGAAGCCGTCGCTCGCTTCGGCTGCGCCAATGAGTCGCACGCACTCGTCGGCGCTCAGAAGACCGTCAACGATGACCCCGTCGATGCTGAACTCATCCAGCCGGCGCGCGATCGAACTCGGCGCGTTGGCGTCCAAGGCCGGGCACGCGACGGCTGCGAGCGTCTTGGGCGAAATGTAGTCGGCCATTTTTGCGACACAGGACTAACTCAGGGAGGCGGGACTCCCTCTTTGAACTCCCGTGTTTAGCCGAGTTGTCTCCACCGTGGTCTGTGAGCGGCTTGTGTGAACATCGGCTTCGTGGCGAGGTGTGAACGTAACGGTGCCCACAGTACGAGCCATTCTTTTTCCGCGCAGTTCGCATTGACTGTGAGCGCGCGCGCAACTGCGAGCAGCACCGCTCGACAATACCCGGAGAGCTTCGCGCGTCCAGAAGCATAGCGAGATGGCAGACGAGGAGGTATCGCAGGATGTGCTCGATGGTGTCGAAGGAGTTGATGAGGTGCGCGTGCGGCGCGGCGTGCGATCGAAACCCTTTGAGGATTCGTGCTCTACTGAGGCTGTGAGCAGAGCCCGTGCGCGCGCGCGCCGCTCGAGTGTTTCGCCTGACGATGCTCGGTGTGCGGTTGCGCTGTGCGCAGGAGCTCGAAGCTATGAAGAGCAAGGTCAAGGAGATGGAGGAGGAGGCGGAGAAGCTGCGGAAGATCCAGGAGCAGGTGGAGGACTCGTTGCAGGGCGATGAGGCGGGCGGCGAGGGCGGTGGCGAGGACGGCGCGACCGACGAGGCGGACGCGCGCTCCGTCTACGTGGGGCAGGTTGACTACTCGGCCACGCCCGAGGAGCTTCAGGAGCACTTTGCGAGCTGCGGCACCGTCAACCGCGTCACGATCATATGCGACCGCTTCGGCAACCCCAAGGGGTTTGCGTATATCGAGTTTGCCGAGACGGAGGCGGTCGAGGCGGCAGTGGTGCTCAATGATTCCGAGTTCAAAGGGCGGCAGCTCAAGGTGACTCCCAAGCGCACCAACGTGCATGGTTTCGGAGGCAAGGGCGGCGGGGGGAAGGGCGGCGGCAAGGGCGGCAAGGGCAAGGGCGGCAAGGGCGGCAAGGGCGGCAAGGGCTGGTACGATCCTTGGGCCGGGAAGGGCAAGGGATACAAGGGCGGCTACGGTCCCGTTTGGAAGCCATACGGCCGCGGTCGCGGCTACCGACCGTACTGATCGGACAAACGGCGCGTGGAGAACCGAGCGGCACGCACAGCGAGCGAGTGCGCGAATCCGAATATTACACGTGGTAAATTTTTTAGTAAAAGCATGGTAAAGGCATGAACAAAACTCATTGGACTTTCTTCTGGAACGTTGGGGTGACAAGTTCGCCGCCCGCCGCGCGCAAGCCCGCGCGGCGTGCGCGCGGCTCGACGACGCGAGATCGCGAGATCCCCTAAAACAACAACAAAATTCTAAAATGTATCGCTCCGGTTTTGAAGTTACTAGACTTTCAAGTGAGGGTAGAGGGACCCCTAAAATAGCATTGCACATTTGACTGGCGTTCGGCATGCGAAAACTCTAAACTGGAAGATTTCGCGCTGCGGCAAATTGTGCTCGTCCCCTCTCCAGCCATGGGATATCAGATGTACAAGCTGAGCAACGCCATCGACGAGAAGCCAGCGAGCGCGAGCAGCGCGCGCTGCTGCTTGCTCACCACCGACTCGGGCCTCGAGAGCGCCAGTTGATGTCCGCCGAGGTAGACGAAACTGCCGGCCCCAAACCCGGAGACGAGCGCCTCGATGGCGGTGGCGGTCGGGCCGAGGTCGGCTCCGACGAGGAAGGCGCCGACGAGCACGCCGGCGGGGGTCATCGTGCAGTACACTGCGAGTGCGGGCAGCGCCGTCGTGGGTCCCAACCCCTCCTTGACGAAACACGATGCGAGCGCGAGCGCCTCGACGAACTTGTGCCCTAATATAGCAATGAGGATCGCCAAGGCCGAGCTGCCGAATTTGGATTGGACGCCGAGGGCAAGGCCCGCGATGAACGAGTGCACGCTGAAGAGCACGGCGAGCAGCAGCGGCATCGTCGTCGACGCTCCGGGCCCTTCCACAGCACTCCTGAGACGCACCCCCGAAGGGACGTGATCGTGGTCGTGGCAGCCGGAAGCGCATGCAATGTCCGGCCCGACGTCGCTGCGGTAGGGACGCCCGAGTAGGAGCCGAACCTGCTGCAGCCCGGCGCTGCTGTGCGCGTGCGCGTGCTCCATGGCCGATGGTGGCACGTGCCTCGGCGCCGTCGAGCTGCTCGTATGCGCGTGCGCAAACTGCTCGAGCGCGTCGAGCTCCTGGCTCTGCTCGGGTGTGAGAAGCGTCTGCCGCAGCTCCTTCAGGCCGTCCAGGTACGCCATGGCCGGTGGCACGTCCAGCTGTGAACGCTCCTTGACGTGATGCGAGAACGGCCGGCCCGACTGCGTTTGCTCAACGGCAAAGATGACGAGGTATCCGAGGCAGAACATGACAAACGGATCGCAGAGCTGCGGAAGCCCAAGGCCAGACACCTCCTGAACCGCCTCAGGCAGCATGTGCACCATGCCAGCGCCGAGGAAGACACCACCCGTGAAGTATATAAGCACGTCGATGACGGTTTCACTCCAAAGGCCACGCTGCTGGAGTTGCAGCGGCGCCAGCACGCCCAGCACAGAGGAAAGTGTGATTGTGACGATTGAGACACAAAGCAGCAAGCTCATGTCGTGCAGGGATGAGCCTCCCGTTATCAAGATCATGGGGTGTCGAACGATCGGCGCCATGAAAAAAACACGTGTCCACCAACGCGAGAGATTAGGTTAATCACGAAATTTCAGCGCCACGGCGCGACACCATATTCATAGTTACCTTTTCCACTTTCACTCAACTCTTTCACAGGTTCCTTCGAAGAGGCAAACGCCATATGCTGGCCGCGCTTCCCGACGAGCTGCTGCTGCACGTGTTTTCGCGCTGCTCGGCCTGCACGCTTGGTCGTATCCGTCGCGTCAGCAAGCCGTGGCGAGCTATCAGCGACCATGACAGCCTCTGGCGACTCTTCTCGTGCACGCGCTCCGTTGCTCTGTGTGGGGAGCAACTGCCGCCAACTCTAGCCATGGGGTCGTACCGGAGAGCAAGGGCATTATTTGCGCACACATGTTCGCAGTGTGCAGCGGCCGCCCGTGCGCCCGTGGGCTTTCCTTCGCCGAAGCACAGCCATCTGCAGGATGTGCGCGCGCAGCTGGTGCGGCAGTGGACCCTCACAGGAGCACAACTGGCCGCGGCTGGGCAGCAATCGTGCGGACCAGATTTGTGGACCAGATCCAGCAACCAGGATCAAACTGGTCCGCTCGACGAAGGCCTGCGATACTGCGCGCTCTGGATGACACGACACGGGCCTCGATATTGGATGCGCGTGGCGTCGAAGAACGACGTGGTGTGCGCGAATCCGAATGACGTGTCGACGACCGACGAGCTGTTGAAGTGGAGTGCATGCATCGCCGACGAGGCGCGGGAGTGCTTGCTAGGCGCATGCGACGTGGACGGTTGGATGGCGCTGCCCGTGGCGCTGCCGGACGAAGAGGCGCGGACGAGCTGTTCACACCCATTGCTCACACCAGCGCCCCATGAGTGGCAGCGGCTCGAGCGCTGGCTACTCTCGCTGGTTGGCACTGACGCGCGGGCCGCGGACTCGCACACCGGCTTCCCGCCGGATCCACGACACGTGGGCACGCTGCGCGCCTCGGTCGCGCTCGAGCTCGAGATGCGCCGCTCGATCCTGGCGCTCGAACGACTCCTGGCCGCAGGTGATTGCGTTCTAATGACCTCCTAATGACCTCCTAATTACATCCTAATTACATCCTAATGACTCTAATGACCTCCTAATGACTCATGACCTCCTCACGACTCCTGGCCGCAGGTGATTGCATCCTCGTCTTCTCTGTTGGCTTAGGGCCGGTAGACCAGATCATAGGGCAGGGCGTGCGGCCCGGACGCCAGTGGCAGCGCGTGCACCGCGATGGCAGGTCCGCGCGCCCGTTTCGTCACTCGCTCGGGGATGAGCCCCCGCTCCCGAACAGAGATGATGCGGCGCTCCCAAGTGGCGGTGCTGTTATCGAACTCGTGGCTGTGCACCTTCGGACTGGTCGGCAGTGCTTCCTGAGTCCTAGTTAGCTTCCTGCCGTACATGTCGCATGTAGACCCGCCTATTTTCCTATCGAGAGATTTGCAGTTTCTTACATGCATGCATCGGATAAAAATTCTGGACGAAACTCAAACTGCAATGGCAAACTCTACAGTCCCTTTGGTCGTGCAACCTGCACCCGAAGCCAGGTTGGCTCCTGGCTGGCCATGATCGCCAAGCTGCAGGCGGCCATACGCGGCAAGCTCACGCGCATGGCGCTGGCGGAGGAGGCGCTCGCCAGGCAGCAGGCGATCGACGCGCTCGCGATGGCGGTTACGCATGAGGCCGTTGAGGTAGCTCTGCTCTTCGTGCTTGTTCAGCGCCTCGCTCTCCAGGGGTTGGCGCAGCCTCCGCAGGGCGGGCAGGTGGGCGAGGCGCTCTTGCAACGAGCATGCCGACGAAAACGGTTCGACGCGAGCGCCAAGATCCAGGCGCTCGTGCGGGCGAAGGCGGCCAGGAGGTACATGAGCGCTCTGTGGGTGGGGCAGCAGGCGTGCGACCGCGGGGACCTTGACTCGGCACGCAATCACTTTCGGATGGCGTTTGAGCTCTCAGGAAGCGCATGGCCCGCCATCCTGGCTACCAACATGCTGCTGCTGCATGGAGAGCCCGATGCTGCCATCGTCGAGTACGAGCGCCTGCTCGAGACGGCGCTCGGACATCCAAACTTCCTTGACGAAGCCGACAAGGCAGCCGTGCAGCGGCGGCTGCAGGAGACACGCGCCCTCGTCGCCTCTATGGCCACTTCGGAGCTCACCATGCCCATGCCTGGCTTTAGGCCAACGAGTGGCGATGGCCGGGGCCGCGGTAAGGGTGGCTATGATCCCCTGAAGCATTTGTACGACTTTGCGAACTTGAATCTGGCCTCTTGATTCCTCGCCGATCGACGAACTCGACCATCGAGTACAGTAAGACCGAGGCTGAGGACGGTTTGAGCTGCCGAGCGGTCAGGCGGCACACAACACGAGGGTGAACATAGCTGCTGTCATATGGTCATATCTAGCGAACGCGAACTTAGTTCTTTTATCAGAGAGAGCAACCGTCAGCAGAGTCAGAGCCAGAGAGAGTAAGGACAAAAGAGAGAGGACTATTCGCTATTTCGCTTTTGGCGGCAGACGCAGACATGAGACAAGGCGGCCGCGCTGTGCTGGCTGCGAGGCGGAAGCGCGGGCGGCGTCGCAGGCGAGGGCGGCGGCCGCATCGCCATCGGAGATCGGACGCCACACGCTGCGCTTGCAGCAAAGCATACATCAAGAACGCAAGGAGGCAAAGTACATGTACATTTTGCATGTTGCCGGGTCCCATGCATGGTCCCGTGCCGAGCCGCCACAATTGAAGACATTGAAGTAAACATTTTTTCTTTCGTCTCACCGGTCCGTACCTACCTAACGTGGCGGGCGACCATCGGGCGGCAGCCACGGAACTCCCCCTTGCGCGGTGCGCAAGGGGCGGTGCATTGGTCTGTACTCGCTGCTTTACTCACAGCCAAACTAGTACACACTCACACACAAACGAGGCGGTGACTGTACAGTTCGCAGGTACTTGCCGCGTCCCGTGCCGAGCCGCCACATTTCAAGAAGATGCAAGCTACCCACGCACGGACTGTAGAGGCTCAGGCTGCGGCAAGACTACGGCAAGACAACGACGGGCGCAGAAGTACGATGACGGTTGACAAAACCCTAAACCCCACCCCCTCCCGGGTGACGTGGGGTTTCCTATAATTTGGGGGGGGGGTCCTATAGGATACGTATCCCATGCATCTTGCATGTATAGTGCATGTATCGTGCATGTATTTCGATATGTCCCGTTACCCTCAGAGCCGGGTGTGTGTTACAGGTGTACAACAGTGTGTTTATACAGGTGTTACAGGTGTACAACAGCGGCGCGGTGAGTCGCAAATTGAGCGACCTGACTGTGGGTCTGAGCGAGCGAGTGCGGTGAGTCTCCTTCCATATTACAAGAAAGTTGACCCGCCGCGTCGCGCTCGCCTTCTTCCACATTAGGGAGCGTAATTGCACAGAGAATCTGCGGAGATCAACGAGGTCCTTCCGTTGATCGATTTTCGATTCAGCTAAAGAGGTTGTCACGTCGACTTGCGTTTTACGCGCGTGCGGCCGCAAATCTCTTTCCCCGTGTCACGCTCCCCGAGAGGCATGATTCTATCCACGTGGCGCCGCTCCGCTATGATTCGTTCTGCGTGGTCCCGCTCCGCGCCTCGAATTGCACCCGCCATCTTCTTCGCCCTGATGGTGAGCGCCACCGATGTGCAGTGCAAGGTGACGTGCAAAAACGCTTCCGATGGTTTGTGCAAGGATGGCGAACTCGACACGGTCTTCGAGTTCAAGATCGACGCGGAGAACTTCGAGCGCGTGACTCCCGGCAGCATCTGCATACCTACATGCTTCTACGCCTCCGATGCCGACTGCGACGACGGCAGCACCGGCTCGGAGTTCCTGATGCTCGCGCACGGCACCGACTGCGCCGACTGCGGCGTGCGCACCGCGTCGCCGCCCCCGCTGCCACATTCCCATGCCATGGTCTGCATCAACAACTGCCTCAACACCGGCGGCGGCAGCGCGTGCAGCGACGACGGCGGCGGCCCTGGCCCTGAGTTCGCAACGTGTGCCTACGCCAACGACTGCGTCGGTTGTGGCTCGCGCGTCTCCATGCCATCGGCGCCTCCACGGCCACCAGCAGGGCATCCGGCACCCAACCCACCGCCGAACATGTGCTCGAATCGATGCTTCGACAACTTCAAGTGGATGTCGGGCGACGATGGGCTGCGCAAGGGCGCGTGCCACCTCTTTGAGATCGCACTCAAGCTTTTGGGCGCCAACGTCAAGTACTGGTTCCCGTACGAGGACAGTGCGGGCGACCCCATCGAGGAAGCGGCGAAAAGGGTCGGAGTGCCTTTGCTGTTGGCGGAGTGCTTCGACGGCGCACTCGTACTGTTCAGACTTGCGTCGCTCGTCTGGGCAGTGAGCTCGGAGCAGCAACGATCCGGCCGGAGCAAGCGCTTCGCGACTTGGGCGAGGCACAATCGCTCCTACCGCAACAAGTGGTTCGAATTGGCCTTGCTCGCGCTCTTGGTCCCGCAGGGGAGTGCCAGCGCCGTGGCGGCGATGACGA
>PJAB01000552.1:0-24004 GCA_002887195.1 Chrysochromulina parva | reverse complement strand
CAGCATGCTCCATCCAGGCATTCCAGCACCGAACGCTCTCGCGTCGCTTCAAGCGGCCGAGGGAAGCCTTGTCCGCCCGAAGCTCTGCAGCATGCTCCATCCAGGCATTCCAGCACCGAAGGCGCTCACGATGCATCAAGCGACCGATTGAGCCCTTGAATGCATTGCGCGTCTGCGACGACTCCTGCCACGCAGCCAGCCAACCCAACCAACCACGTGACAGCCCACGATGTGTGAGGTGGCGCATCGCGGCCGCGAGATGCTTGATCGACTCGATGAGCTCGAGCCACGCGCACCAGGCACGCGCGAGGGCTGAGTTCATGAGCCGCCCGGCCACGCCGACCATCGGCCTTATCACGTTCCCACGCCACGTGTTCCAGGCGTTGGTAAGCCCGCGCTGTGAGAGCTTCTTAATGATCAGCTGGATCACGCCCTTTTTGTAGGCCCCATCCCACGCAAAGCTGCGCCACGAACGAAAGCCATGGCTCAGGCTGCGATTGGTGAAATAGCGCAAAAAGTAGCGGAGCGCGCCAGCGTTCGCTCGCAAACCATACTTGCGGTCGTAGCACCAGTCGGTCCAACTCACGAAGCCACGGGCCAGACCTCGCTTGCGCAAGCGGACCATGGCAATCCGAAAGGTCACATGGGCGTCGTAGGCCTCGAGCCAGGCCACGAAGCCTCGGTTGAGATCTCGCTTGCTCAGGCGGACCTTGGCCGTCCGCATGATCACGTGGGCATTGTACGCCTCGAGCCACAAATGCATCGCCCGCGCAACCCGCGGTTGCCGCAAGCGCCCAACGGATTTGTTCATCACGCTCTGCCCGTAAGCTAAGTTCTCCAGGTGCGAGCACCACGCCACCCAGCCATGTGAGAGGCCACGATGAAGTAGTTTTTGCATGACGCTCTTCCGATGGGCCACATCCTCCAGGTGCAAGCACCAGGCTATCCAGCCACGTGAAAGGCTGCGATAGAGAAGGTGACGGAGCGCACTTGCCATCGGATCGTCGCGCGGAGCCAGTGCTTCACAAAACGTGCTCCAGCCGCGCGCAAGCCGCTGCCCGAACATTCGCTGCAGCGCCTGCTGGATCGCATAGTGATGCTCGATCTGCTCGATGGCCGCCTCATGCCAGGTGTACCAGCCGCGCGCTAGCCGCTGCTCGAGCATACGCTGCAGCGCCTTTTGGATCGCGTTGCGTTGATCGAGCTGCTCCCCAACTACCCCGTGCCAAATGTACAGGCTACGCAATATCCGGCTATTGATCACTCGGATCAAAGCCGCGTGCAAATGCAGGAGCTCTGCGACTAGCTCGCGCCACGATGCCATGGCCCGAGCTATCCCAGGGTTGACGATAAAATTGCGAGCCATACGCGATATCTCCCGATCTGCAGCCCGCTCTCTAGCTGCCTCATGCCAGGCGTCCAAGCTACGCGCAATTCTGTGATTGATCACACGAATCAATGCCCTGCGTACATGCAAGAGCTCCTTGACCGCCTCGTGCCAGGTGTACAAGCTACGCAAAAGCCGGCTATTGATCACATGGATCAAGGCTTCGCGTACATGAAGGAGCTCCATGACGAGCCCGCGCCACGATGCCATGGCATGAGCCATCCCAGGATTGGCAATGAACTTCAGGCCCTTGCGCGAGCGCTGCCACTCCCTGAACGCGCCCAACCATGCGCTGAACCCATGGGTAAGCTCGCGGCTCCGCAGATGATTCGCGGCTCGCACCATCGGATTGTCGGAATATGCCTCGCACCATCGACAATATGCCTGCTTCCAAGCCTCGA
Organism: Chrysochromulina parva; assembly: GCA_002887195.1. Taxonomy (NCBI): domain Eukaryota; phylum Haptophyta; order Prymnesiales; family Chrysochromulinaceae; genus Chrysochromulina; species Chrysochromulina parva. The sequence continues at coordinate 22,216 of PJAB01000552.1, read as the reverse complement.
AACCGCGGAGCATGCCGCGTTGCATCATTCGGCTCATTGTCTGGTTCACCGCTCCCAGCCTGTGAGCCAAGTCCTCGATCATTTCTCGCCACGCAGTCCAGCTGCGGCCAGCCTCTCGATTCATAAAGTATCCCAGAGCTTCCAAAAATCTCTGCCTATTCATCTCTTGTTGTTCGACCCATTCCGCCCAAGACCTGAAACCTAAGGAGAGCTGGCGGTTGATCAAACGATGCAGCATCGCTTCTGCCAAATTGAGAGCGGTTCGTAAGGTGGTCGCGGCGCGCCACGAGACCATCCCGAGCACCAACCCACGATGGAGCGTAAAGGCTATCACTTTGCGTCCAAGCCGCGTCTGCTCGGCGCGCTCAGCAGCTGTTTCCGTCCAAGAGACAAAGACTCGAGCCTGTTGCTGATGGAGCATGTGAGCGAGCCCTTGTCGTAGCGCCAGATGCAACTGTGCGATCTCCTCGTAGTATGCCATCCACGAGTTCCAACCGCGAGAAAGCTCGTGACTAACCAGAGCCCGACGGGCGGCCTCCAGCTTCCGCTCCTTCGCGGTCCGCTGCTCCATGGCGGCCTCTGACCACGAAAGCCATGCCAGGGTTAATTGTCGACGGAGCATGCGGCTCAAGGATCGGCTCTTGGTGTCCCGCTTGTGCGCAAGCTCTACGTGCCACTTGTACCAGCTTCCGAAGCCTTGAGCAAGGTGCCTGTTTATCATGCGAGTCAGTACAGCTGCCTCTGCCCTCTGCATGGCGCACATTTCTCGCCACGGCCCCATCCCAAGTGCGAGCCCACGCTGGAGTGCAAAGCTCAAAGCCTTGCGAGCGACGCGATCCTGCTCGGCACGCTCATTCGCACTGTCCACCCACGAGCCGCAGGCCGTAGAAAGCTGGCGCTGGCGCAAGCGCACAAGCACCGGGCCGAGCGCCTCGCGCTTTTGCGAGTACTCCTCAAAGAGCGTCCGCCAGGACATCCAGCTGCGTGCAAGCTCTCGATGGCAAAAGAAATTGATGGCAAGCGCAAATGGTGCGCGCTCTTCGTGCGCTGCGCGCCATGAGGCCATACCGAGCGCGAGCCCACGATGCATGATGAAGCCCATGCCTTTGCGACTCAGCCGAACTCGCTGGGCCGCTTCGCCTGACACCTCGGTCCACGTGCCGAACGCGCCAGACAGCTGCTGATGAAGCATGCGAGAAAGCCCTCGTTGCAAGGCATTGTGCCGTTGCGTCAGCTCCTCCCACCATACCAGCCACGCTGACAGCCCGCGTGCCAGTTCTCGCTGCATGAGACGAGCTAGTGCGCCTTTCAGGACCTCCAACTGCAGGAGCACCTCGAGGAAGGCTTGCCAGGTGACCCATCCGCGTGAACACTCGCGGTGCAGACAATGTTTGAGGCTGTGCGAGAGCTTGTTGAGCTCGTGCAGTTTCTCGGCGGTGCCCATGATCCACGAAGTCCAGACTTTGCGGATGTGGCTGTTCTGTAAGCTTCGCACCGCAAGATCAGTCTTTCGGGCCACGTCCACCTTATGCTGCCAGACGCCGAAAGCTGCACTCAGCCACAACTGTTCCACGGTGGTCGCGCCCTGTTTCACCGCGCGGCGACGTCGACGATAACCCCATCCGAAGAATCTGAGCATGGTGCTACGCTCTCACGGCCGCGCAGACTCATGGACTGTTGGAACAGTCCACTTTGACGGAGACCAGCAAGGAGCGCTCGACAAGGTCGGGCGCGACGCGGCGTAAATTTGGATTTGCGAACGCGACGAGCGCCGTGATGAACTCTTCAAGTTACAAACAAACGTTCGGCAGGCGTGATGCGCGAATAGTGGGGAATCGCGGGACCTCTTCTTTGTCGGCAGCGTCACACACACGGAATTGGTGGTGAACTCAGCAGTCAGCACCAAGCGAGTCGTCGTATTACAAGTCGAGCACATAGTTGGTAGATATAAGATATTGTAGTTTGTACGACCTCTGCTGTTTACTGCTGCTCTACGGGCGACCGTGTTAGTTGCACTAGTCGATAGAATATACACCAGCTTACACGCTAGATCTCGCTTCGCTTCGCGGACGTGCGGAGCGTATTAAAGTGGCACTTTTAAAGTCTGTTTGAGAGTAAAAAAACAACCGCACTGTACTAAAAACCAAAAACACGCGGCAGAGCGGAGCGGGCCCGGACACCGGAGAGGGCGCTGCACCGCACGGCGGAGCGCGAGCAACGTCGCCACGCCTCGCGCGCTCCACGAGGTCGAGGAGGACTCTGGGGCTCTGGGCAACTGGGGCGCCCGGCACGCGCGCTCCACTCGGCGCACGAGGCGCGCGCACCTCAAGTCTCCAGCTGTCGTCGTCGGAAGCAGTCATCCGTGTACACGCACACGCCCCTGTCAGTAGTCGTCGCCCTTGGAGAGGATCTCTTTTTGGGTTGGCCGCAGCAGAATGGTGTGCTCGTACTGCACGGTGTAGCTCCCTTTGATATCGACGAGCGGCGGGTACGGTTGCACGATGCCCACGTCGCACAGGTTGCGCAGAGCGAGCAGATACTTCTCCTCGCCTGCGCGGTCGATCCAGCGGCGGCAAAAGGCGAGCGTGTCAAAGTTCTTGTTGATGAACTGGAGGAGCTGCTTGGCCTTGGGTAAGCGCAGCGGGATGTGCCCTACGTCAAAGTTCTTCATGTAGTGCGAGCACTCGAGGTCCTCCTTGACGTATCCCTTACCAGTCGAGCCGAAGGTCTCGATCGCGAACAGCTCGCCCTCCTCCATCTTGGTCGAGTTCTCGCCGCCCTTGACGATGGGCACAGACTTTCCCGCGTGGATTTGGTAGGGCCCGATCGAGTGGCCGTTGAGGTTGCGGATGGACTTGACTGGGTACGTCTTCCCGTTGATCTCGACCTCATAGCTCTCCATCACCTCCTGGCACGCCGCGCCCACGTCACACAAACGCACATCAATCCCCGCGGCCGCCACACCGGCTTTGGTCGACTCGCGTGCCGCCTCGGCAAGGAGGTCGAACTGCGGATCGAAGTGCACCGTCCAGGCAGAGTCGATGATCCGCCCGTTGACATGAGTGCCGAAGTCGATCTTGCACACGTCGCCGTACTGCAGCACCGTCTTGTCGCCGCTGTTGGGCGTCCAGTGCGCCGCCACGTGGTTGATCGAGCAGCCGGTCGGGAAGGCGATGCCCGCCTGAAGCCCATTCTCCTGCACCAGCGTGCGGTTGAGGTTCTCGAGCTGCTCGCAAATGTCCGTCATCAGCATGCCCGGCTTGATGACCGACTGCATGTGCTTGCGCACCTGCCGATGGCACTCGGCGGCGGTGCGAATCTCGCTGTACGAGATACTGTGCAGGCGCTCGAGCTCGCGCAGCTCCGCATCCGAGGTGCGACGCCGCCCGTCGTCCCCATGGTACGGCACCTCCATGCCGTGCGGCACGTTGCCGCTCGGGAACTGCTGCAGCACCGGGATCGTCAGCCCCCACTCGCCTCCGTGCTGCTGCGGCTGGCCATCCGGCTCGGGCGTCGGGTACGGCCCCCATGGCTGGATGCCGCGAATGATCGATGACCACTGCGTCTCGTTCGCAGAGTAGATCTTCACCTTACCCGCAGGGCCGCCGCCAGTGGCAGCAACGGCCTCGCCGCCCGCCTCAGTAGCGGCGGCCTTTTTGCGCGCCGCGGCGGCCTTGGCCTTCTCGCGCTTCTTCTTCGAGGCGCTCATGGCTTCACCACCCGCTTCACCACCCTCAGCCACGCCATCGGCATCAGCATCGTCCTCGTCCGCTGCTGCCGACGGAGCAGCGGCGCCATCCTTATCGTCAGCTGCTGACGTCGGCGGTGCAGGCGGAGGCGGTGTAGGTCCTTCGGTGCCCTCACCCGCCTCGCCAGCCTCTCCCTTAACCTTCTTCTTCTTCTTCTTCTTCTTCTTTGCCGCGGCCGCGCCGCCCTCACCGCCCTCGGCGGCCGCATCGCCGTCCTCGACGTCTTCGTCGATCGGCTCCTCCTCCTCAGGCTTGGTGTCCGCCATTGCAATTGTCTTCTCCACGCTGCTCGCAGACGTCGACGAACTCCCTCTGTGCGAGTAGACACGAAACTCGACTTCGTTGGCTGTGAATGAGAACCAATTCAGAAAATCGAAGCATGATGTTCATACCACCCGAGACCTTGTTCGAAACGCAGTGATCACTTATAAGGCCGGCCCCACGCCCAAGTGTTCACATGCTGCCGGTGCACGGCGCCCGCGGCCGCGCGCGCCGCCCGCTCAAGTTGCTGCTGCGTCGCTCGCGCCGCTGCCGCCGCTGCCGCCGCCTGCTGTGTGGCGCGCGCCTGCTCCAGCTGCTGCTCCATACGCCCGAGCTGCAGCTCGCAACGGCGAGTGCGTTCTTCGAGCCGACCCCTCGCCTGGAGCGAAGACTGACAGCACGCGGCCTCCTTATCGAGCTGCTGTGAATGTGAACTGTGCAGGTCCTCTAGACGCGCGAGGGCCTCCTCCTTGGCCCGTAGCGCCTCATCGCGATCACGCAGTGCCGCCTGGGTTGCCGTGAGCGCCGTTCGGGTCTCTTGCAGCCGCTCCTCGAGCTGTGCAATGCGATGGCGCGCCTGCTCAAGGGTGGCCGTGCAGCGCGTCGCCGCGAGGACTGCCTGGTCGCCTCGCGACGTCGCCCTGTCCAATAGCCCTTGCGTCGCGTCTCGAAAGGCGAGCGCCCACTGGCTTGCCTCCGCTTGCATGCCGCCTTGCGTTGCGAGTGCGGAGGAGGCGGCGGCGGCCATTGGCACAGAGGAGGCAGCACCACTGGCACCATTGGCCCCGAGCGCCGCCACGACGGCGGACACAGCCACCACGCACGCGCCAATGCACGAGTACAGCAGCAGGCGCTGCCGCCGCGTCTCCTCTGTCGCCATCACTTGGACGACCTGCTCAGCCTCGTCCTTTTCCTCCCGGGGCTCATAAGGCTCGTAGGGCGAGGAGGGCTCGTCCTCACGCTGGGTATTCATCGGCTTGTGCGGCCACGTGGCAATCTAGACGACTGGAGCCTGCTTGAGCAGCGCGCCGGCAGTACAGCTGGTGCTCGCGACGTGGTGGTCGTCGCTAATTACGAGCAGCCGAGACGCGGCGAGCCTCGCGGGGGAAAAGCAAGCGGAAAATTTCGCACCAACAAGTCAAATCAAGTCTGAAGACAAATCAAGTCCAGTGTCACCACCCCCTCCGCCATCTCCATCGCCTCCCGTCCTCCCCTGCTGGCTTCCGGAGCACACATACTTCCCCTTCCGTTTGGTTGTCGTGTTGGTGTTCACTGTTGTTTCTGTAATATTAAGACTTCAGTGTTCAGACTTGACAGCATGTCACAGCGTTTCTTCGACACCGCCTTTCTGCCTGCTTCGGAAGTACTAACGGAACAATTTGATCTAATCTCAACTCAGAACTCTGGTATCTCTGCATACTCGAACAGCACGACCTCCGACGCCTCGGCCGCGCTCGCGCAACATCACTCGCGACAGGGTCAGGCGACAGGCGAGACCCAGCGAGGAATACCACTTCACGCGGCCGCGAGAACTGCGACGATAGTAAGTGCGCTCTCTCAAGCTGGCTGCGCCCGAGCCTCCCGCGCCTCGCGGGTCTCGCGTCCCTCACGCCCCTCAGCACGTCCCTCGCGCCCGTCTCGCGTCTTGGGGCGGCGACGCCTCGACTCCCCGCCCTCACGCGAGTGGCTCGAGCCCCCCTCTGACGGCCGGCTCTCTGTCGCCGTGTCGGATGGCGGCCGGTCCGTCGGCTTGCGGCTGCGCCCAGCCTGGCGCCCATCGGCCACCATTTCGCGCAGCTTCATCCCCGCCTCCTTGGCCTTCTGGTCCCATTCGGACATGATCTGTTCCCATTCGGACGCAGCTAACGACGCAATCGGTGCGAGCTGGCCGTCCATGTCACTCTTGACTGCCGCCGCCATCTCGCGCACGTTGAGGCCCAAGCTTTGGCCCATGCCCACAAGGCGCCCGATTTGGGCCTCCAATTTGGCGCGCTCCTCGCCGAGCTTGTCGCCCCATCCAAGCCCCTTGGAGCCCGCGACGGCGCGCTTTCCGTCGCGCGCCTGCCCGTTGTGGAACAGGTACATGCGTTCCACAGGCACCTCGCCCGGACCTCTCACGTCCCTCGGCGTGCATGCAAGTACGCGAAGCAGACGGTTCCCAATCGAGTCGCCCACCTTGGTCACATTCTCGCCGACGGCGTCACCCAGCTTCGCCACGTTCTCGCCGACGGCATCCCCAAACTTGGCCACGTTCTCGCCGACGGCGTCTCCGGCGCGGCACACGTCCTGGCACACCTTGTCGCCCAGACCCTTGAGCTCGATGGCGATCTCATCCCCACGGTCGCGGGCGGTGCGCAGCAGTGGCTCGATGGCTGCGCTGGGTAGGGCCCATGAGGGCGGCTCGAGCGCTGCCCACGATGGGCGCCCGCTGCTGCTCCCCACCGCCGCAGCCGCTCCGGCCGCCGCATCGCTAATCTCCTTCTCGAGCGCCTGGATGCGCCTCTCGCGGGCGGTGAACGGCCCTTCGGGGCGGTCCTCCTGCGTCTCGTCCTCAGCAACGCTCGCGTCTGCGGTCACCTGCACCTCCGCGTCCCTGATATGGATGCCTTCCGGACGCTCCCTCATGTGGATGCCTGCGCTCGCATCGGCGGTCACCTCCACCTCTGCGATGCACGGCACCTCCACCTCCGCCGCCACTGGGGCTGCGGCTTGCCACGTGGCGCCACGACGCAGCAATGGTAGCCAAGGGACCGAGACCGCGGCGGTGGGAGGGGCGGCACGAGGAGGGGCGGCGGCGGGAGGGGCGGCGGGAGAGGCGGTGTCGGCCGAGGCGCTCAGCCTTGCGTTGCGTTTCGCCTCCCATTCCCGCCTCAGTGCAGCAAAGTCGATGACCTCTTTACGTGGGTCGTACTCGAGCGAGGCGCTTGCATCCTTGCTGCGTGGATCGCGAGATCCAGTGGCGGAGGGGGAGAGCAAGGAGATGCGAGGGAGCGGCGTGTCCGCCGGCTCCGTCGCGAGTACAGTCCGATCCGACGACAGCGCCGAGGAGGACGTCGACTCCCAATCGCTGAGCGGCGTCTCCTGGACCGATTCCGCGCTGCGCGGAGTGTCTCGTGGCGTCATCCCATCACGAGGATCCCTGTCGAAGGCGCTCAGCACGTGCTCAACGGAGGGTTGCAGTTGGCTGATGGCCCGCTGCAGCTTCTCGCGCTCGCCGCGCAGCTCCGAAAGGTTCAGCTGCAGCTTCAGCTGCGACAGCCCCGCCGCCGAGCGTGAGGAGCGCAGCGGCGTCGGGTCGTCGGACCACACCGTGCTGCTTGTGTGAGGCGCGCAAGCACTATCGGGCGCAGCACACGACACGCGTGGTCGGAGCTTCTCCAGCTCACTCTCCAGCTGCGACAAGCGCGCCTCCGCCTGCGCGTGCTTGTTCGCCTCCGCCTCCACACGTGCTCGCTCGGTCTGCAGAGCGGCCATCGCCTGCTCCAGTTGAAGCTGCAAGCTCAGCTGCGACTCCTCGTGGGCGAACGGCCCAGCACTCCACGTCGCATCCTCGTTCAGTGCGGCCATCGTGCAGCTATCCGCAGACTGGCGCACGGATTGTGCCTCCAACGCTTCAAATGTCGCAAACGAATTTTGGCGAAACTTAACCAACTCGGCGCTCTTGGCCTGGCTTGACTGACGGTTGAGCCGAACCCCGCCTTAGAAACAACTATGGACTTCAAGTGCGCGACGCGAGCAATTAACGCGGCCGCGAAATTTTGGAATGCTCAGAAGGACGCGAGAGCTTTGTGACACTTTTTTCTGCTTGCTTTTGCGTGCTTGTTTGCTTGTGCGGCTTGTGCTCCCTCAGAGGCAGAGGCGGGCGGACCCTCCCCGCCAATGTCGATCTCGGGGGCTCCTGGCAACGTGCCCCCGCACCGGCCCGGCCGTGGGAACGTTCGTGAGATGCTGTACGGGCCGAACCTCTGCAAGCCGTCGCGTGTGGAGATCGATGGTCGGAAGGTGTTTGCTTCCAACGACATGGGCACAGCGCTGCAAGGCTTCTTGATCGATGCTGCGTTTCTTGCGTCACTGCCATCATATGGTGTGGCAGCGCTGCAGGCGCTGAAACCGGTGGAGGACAGTGAGCGTGTTCTCAGTGGCCAGGTCCAAATGCGCGTCCTCGGTAAGCTGCATAACGTCCGCATGCGCATTCAGTACAATCCGGATCCTAGAGATCCTGTCGAATGGCACGACGTGGTAGCACCACAGGTGTTTGTCGTGGAGCGACTGCCAGTGCCCATGCACGTGTCTGATGGCCCTGTGGGCCGCAACGTTGGCTGGAGCTCTAGCGGCGAGCCGCGACACAAGGCGGCCACGTACGGAGAGCCCTTTAGCTCACACCCCTACTGGGGGAGCCCCGTCGCGATTGCGCCACTGGCTTTCGGACCGACAGACGGCTACGTGGGCGAGGTGGCGAGCGAGCGATCGTCTGCGCGTGGCCCGATCGACCGTGTCGACGTAAACGGATCGAACCGACAGAGCGCCTTGCCGACCACCTCGCTGGTTGAGTGGGTCAAGTGCGGCAAGTATGGCGACAAGCGCTGCCGCAATGGCGACACGTGCACGAACGTTTCGTGCGCGTTTGCGCATCCGACGACGTGGCAGCACCTGAAACACCCGACTCGACCAGACCTGCGGCCTCCAGGGCAGTCGTCACCGGAGCGGCCCTGGAAGGGTAAGGCGGTGACGCCGGATGCGTACACAGCGGCAGATGGGCAGCTGCGCGAGCTCGATGCGAAGCACTTTTGTGCGGCCGGCGCACTGCTGTGGCACAAGAAGAGCGGCAACCCCCATGCCCTACTCGCGATCGAAGAGCGTACCAATAACAGCCGCGTGGAGAAGAGGTACAACTTTCTCGGCGGCAAGCGTGACTCCATCCACGAGAGCCCTCGCCACGTGGCTGCTAGGGAGTGCTCGGAGGAGACAGGCGGGCAGCTGTCTGCGAGCGCTCGGGCGCGCATCGAGCAGCACGCGAAGCCCGTCGTCTGGGTGGGCCAGAGCAAGTATGCGGTTGCGTGTCGAATTGCTGCTGCTGAGTGCATGCCATGCTGCTGAGTGCATGCTGAGTGCATGCTGATTGCCTCCTCATCAGGTACGCTCTCTTTTTGCATGAGCTCGACGCCGAGGACGCCGACCTCGCCGAGCGCGTGGCTGCTCTCGGCCGGCCGCCAGATCCGGGGAACGACCCGAGCCTGCTAGGTGTCGCGTGGGTACCCTTTGCCGAACTGTTGTCGAGTGCATGGCGCGAGCGTCATCTGCACCCATTCGCGCAGATACAGGCACGGGCTGCCTTGAGCGCCCTGGAGCACATTGCCCGGTGTTGCCTCCAGGGGTGCTTCCCTGCAGGCGTCTTCCCCTCCAGGCTGCGGCGTGAGCAATCCTTACACGCCGTCGGAGTCGAAGACGCGCTGTCGATGCAGGGGCTGGTCCCACCCCCTCCTCCTCCTCCGGCGGCGAGGACGATCAGCGCGGACGAGCTCGTGCATCGGGTCGGCCTTTTGAAACTGGTGGAGAAGTCTGCCGCGCCAGCCGACGGACGGCCTGCCGCGCCAGCCGCCGGACGGCCTGCCGCACCAGCCGACGGACGGCCTGCCGCACCAGTCGACGACGTGGCGGCCGTTGGCGTGTCAGTCGACTGCTTGGTGGAGGATGGGCTCTGCCTGTGGTGTGGCTACCCGGGGCGAGGCCATCGCGACCCGGCCAGCGGCCGGCTCTACTGCGAGGCGTGCTGGGCGGACTATGAGAAGCGCCGGTGGCCCTTGATAGGAGCCAAGTCGGAACAGTTCCAGACGCTCGCGACGACCCTCCCTCCTGTCCGCCTGCTGCATCCCGCGGACCTTCACCTTCGTCCCCCACCCGATGAGGACACGGTCAGGATCATTGTGGTCGACGGCAGCGCATGGGCGCCTGCGAAAGCTTCCGCTGGGCGCTCCGAAGAAGAAAGGATGACTGCGGCGACGTGGTGCGCCGCGCTGCGGCGTAGCGGCGAGCTCCACGGGCGTGTAGTGATCGGCTTCGACACCGAGACGAAGCCGACCTTCCGGGCCGGAGAGAAGAATCTCAACCCAATCTGCCTCGTTCAGCTCGCTACGCCGGAGGTCGCGGTGCTCTTCCGGCTGGTTCGTCATCAGCCGCTGCCGTCACCGCTGCGTGAGCTACTCAGCGACCCGACACTCACCTTGGTCGGTCAGGAGATCGGGCGCGAGATAGCGCAGCTCCACGAGTCTGATGTGCGCGCGGGTGGGCTGGGCTGCACGCCACCGCGATTGACCGCGACGCCGGCGGCATCGGCCGACGCGCCGGTCGCCACCTCGGTCGGCGCCGTGGTGGGCGCATCCACGGGCGCCGTCGTGGGCGCGGCCTCGGTCGGCGCAACGCTCATCGAGCTGGCCCCAAGTGCGCGCGCCGCTGGCTGCCTCTGCACGGGCGTCGCCGGCTTCGTCGCCGCGCTACTGGGGCTGCGCATGCACAAGCCCAAGTCGTTGCAGATGTCCAACTGGGAGATGCCCACGCTGAGCGAGGCGCAGCTGCGCTACGCCGCGACCGATGCGTGGGTGTGCTGGCACGCGCTCCGGGTGCTCGAGACACCCGAGCTGCTCGAGGCAGCGCGTCACGAGCGCCCCGACTTCTTCTATCTCCAAGGGCAAGGCGGGGCAGCCCAGTGCTCGTAGTACATGTAAGTTCTTCGTGACGCACCCTGCTTGCACACACGACAATATATTATCAATATAATATGACGACATACAGAACACACGCATCGCCTATTCGATTACGCATTACCGCCGGCCTTTCGGACACCCTAGCTTGCATGCAGGACCAGGACTCACACACCGCGCCCACTTCGTTCATCTCCGCTACACTGCACACACCCTCGTGTCTCGTCTGTGCGCCCGCACACTGCGCTGCCCTCACTCGCCTTCGAAATCATGGCCTTGCACACACAAGAGCGCGTGCGCAAAGTCTCTCCCACGGCCGCACCTAGGCCGCACCCAATTCCTCATCTCCGTGCTCAGCTGTCCGTGCCGCCCACTTTCGAGGCTGTTTCCGCGGACCCTTTCGTGCCGCTAGGTGAGTCCACCACGGAAGTTAAATTGCTGGATAGGCGTGCTCGGCGCGTGGGCGGCGGCAGCGGCGGCGCGAGCACTAGCCTCGAGGGAGAGCCAAGCACATGCAACCCATCAATCTTGACGAAGACATCGAAGACGCCGGGAGCGTCGGCCGCCCATCGGAGCAGGTAGGTGCCGTCGCCCAAGTCAGCCCAGCTCGCGTGCTGCTGCCCACTCGCGCCGGCGTCCGTCGCGTGGGAAGCGTCGAGCGCGGCGAACGTGCCGGCAGTGCGGCCAGCCGCGCCGCTGCCGCCCTCTGCCGGTGCATCCGAGCCGGCCGCCGCTTCACCAGAGAGCTCCCCAGACAGCCCAGGCACGCGCTGTAGGAAGCCACACGCGATGTTGGCACCGCCGAGCACGCACCGGTTGCCCATCTTGTCGCAGGCCCTCATGAGGTGTTCACACATGTAGAAGATCTTGTCGCCCGACGCCACGGGAGAGACAGAGAGGCTGGAGCCGAACCAACTGGATCGCTCATTGATGATGGCGATGCGGCCTTTTGGCGTGCTCGTCGGCTCGGCAGCGCAACGTGAGCTCGGGCGCGAGCCCGAGCGGGAGGCGGGGTGTGAAGCGGGGTGTGAAGAGCCGTACTGCAGGCGCTCGGCCGCGTCGCTGATGAGTGAGGCGGCATCGGCCGCGGCGCGAAGCCTGTCGCGTTTGGAGGCTTCGGCGGCCGTGCAGGAGGTGCCATGCAGCACCGGTGGGAGTCGTGTGAGGAGGGGGTGCGCAGGCCCAGGGGCCACATGCAGCTTGAAGGGAGATCCCGGGAGGGCATCGTCGCCAGTGGACTTGCCGCTTGGCTGGCGCAGGCGCACGTGCAGCAGATAGCTACCGCACACGCCCACGGAGAAGTGGACTTCGTGACGCTCGACCAGATGCCCTTTGGCATGCAGCCTCCCGGGGTACACCCCGCCGTAGGCGAAGCCGATGCGGCGCGGATCGGACTCGATGTCGTCCAGGTACGAGGTGTGAACAGGAGGCACGGACGTGCGTACGCCGCCCGGTGCTGCGCTCTGCAGGTACGCGGGCGCTTCAGTGCCGAAGCCGCTGAACGCGCTGCCGAACGCGCCGAAGCCACTGCCGAACACGCTGAGCTTTGGGTGTGGCGACGAGGTGGGTCGCGGCGAAGCCATTCCGGCGACGAGCCGCTGTGCTTCGCGAGCTTTCGCCTCCTCGGCCTCTACATCGCGGATCTTGGCCCGTTCGCGCTCCCTTTCCGAATCGATCGCGGCGCGCCGCGTCCAGTGCTGCAGGTGCAGCTGACGCACCGACGCCGGCAGTCGGAGCACATGGCGTGACACGAGGGCGCGACCACCCACTGCCAGAGTGACCCATCCGTAGCTCTGGCTTTGCAGCTTCAAGAGGCGCACGTCATGGGCCATGGAACCCGTGCGGGCGCTCATGGACCCCGGCGAGCGCGCGCCGTACGGTACCACCGTCGCCGGGGGCCGAGGTGGGGCCGTCGAGACGCCAGTCTCACCCCCTTTGCTGAGCACACTCGCTGCTTGGTACGCCTGTCGCTTGTCCTGAGCCCCCACAGCCACCATCGTACCGGTCAACTCCTTGACGCCGCTGCCGCCCTCCTTCTGGTCCTTCTGGTCCTTCTGGTCCTTCTGGTCCTTCTGGTCCTTGGCAGCCGCCCCGCCCTTGCCCTTGAGGGACTTTGGGCGATTGGAGTCTTTTCGGCTGCTTGCCCGATTGGAGCCCGAGTCCGAGCCAAGTCCGCCGGTATTACCGGTAGCCTTCGGCCTCTCGGCAACGGCTGCCGCGGCTGCGGCGGCCCTGTTGACCTCGAGTGTCTTGCCCTTCTTGCCCTTCTTGCCCTTCTTGCCCTTGTCCTCAGCGACAAGACGCTCCACCTCCGCCGCCATCGCGACGGCGCGCCGCCCGTTGACAACATGCCTCGCAAAGAGACCGCGTGCGATGGCTTGGATAAAGGTAGCTGCTCTGAGCTCCTCGGCGGCCCGCTTGGCCGCGCTTGCGGCGGTAGGTTTCGCGCCCTTTTTGGCAAGCTCGGCGGCTTTCTTGAAGCTCTTCGGCGGGGACGTGGCTGGCTTGGGTGCCGCAACGGCCCCTGGCTTTGCCTTGGCGCCGTCCTTGGCTCCATCCTCGGCTTTCGTGCTGCCGGTAGCACCTTCCTTGCCCTTCCGGTCGACCTTCCCCGGGCTCCCCTTCTCCTTCTCGCCAGCAGCGCCAGCAGCGCCAGCAGCGCCAGCAGCAGGGGCGCTGGCCGTTGGGGATGGACTCGTGGGGAGGCTAGCGGCAGCGGCGGTGGACTCTGTCCCGACAATGGGGCTGATCTCCTTCAGCTTATCCGTCGAAGGCGAAGGCGGGCGCCTAGTCAAAGACGCCCTTGACGGAGAGGCGGTCAAAGGACGTCTACGCTCCTTGGGTTGACCATCGCTAGCAGTGATCGTTCCAGCCGCGATTGCCGCTGCGCGCTCCGCATCTGCGAGGGCCTTCTGGCGCCGCCTGAGCCGGATGCGCGTCACTCCGCCGCGGGCCAGGGCCTGGAGGACCTTGGCTGCGGCTGCGTGACGCTTGAGCTCGCGCTCCATGATGTGCGCCGCAACCGCCTTGTCGCGTCCGATCAAATCGGCCTCGATGTGCTGGAACCACGCCGCCTCTTTGCGCCACCTCGCTCTCTCTCTCTCACGCCAGCTCAGCTGCTGCGCCCAAACCTCGCGCCCACCTGTGACGAATCTCGAGTGACGAATCTCGATGTGCTCGCGCCCACCGCTCTCGAGGTTCGTCACTCGAGATTCGATGCTCGAGGCATCCAGCGTCCGGAAGTCCACCGCCACGCACGCACGCAGCAGTCCATCATCGTCGATCGGCTCGAGACGGATGAGCTTGAGCGCTGTGCCAGGCGTGAGCTGTCCCATCCACTCGCCCTTGAGGTCCGATCGCGTGCTAAACACGTCGAGCGACGTGCTGCCCACAATGAGCGCCTCGAACTCGCTCAAGGGCTCGAGCAGCTGCGCAATGGCCGCTGGGATCTCCGGCGCGGCGACCAACGGCGACGTCGGGGTCCCTGTTGGCGAGGCCACCGCGGTGGTCGACTGCCTCTGGAGCGGCTGGATCTCGGCCTGGGCGGCCTGGGCTTTCTCGGCCTGGATCTCGGCCTGGATCGCCTTTTCGAGCTCCGCCTTCTGCGCAAGCAGCTTCGCCCGTGCGTTTCGTTCCTTAAACGACCGATCGCTCGTTGCTGGCGCTTTCCCGGCCTCGCGAGTGATCTTCTCCAATGCCACGTGCTGCTCGGCGAGGACGCGTAGCTCCTCCTGGAGCGTCTCAAGCCGCGAGGGAGGCGGCGGGGGCGGGGGCGGGGGGGGAGGCTCGGGGGGCGGCGGCGGCGGCGTGGCGACCGGGCTGTTGCTCGACGGGGAGTCGAGGGGGTCGAATAGGGGCTGGACCCACACGTCCAGCTCGCATGCATGTGCAACCTGACCGAGTGCGTCGCGGAAGCTCACAAAGAAGCTCTCATTCCGATGAGCGACCACACTCGTGAGTGCGTCACCGCTCAAGAGGCACTGGGGCGCCGTGGGTGTCGTATCCACGACGACGACCGAGTACGGCGAGCCGGGGATGGGCTCGCCACCAATGGAGACGGAGATGAGTAGCTTACCCGAGGATGTGGGCTTGTAGCTCATTGTATACGAGCCGTTGTTGTGGTCCACCACACGGGCGCGTACACGCGTCCCATGCCCCGCCGCCCGGATCTGAACATAGAAAGGATCGCCGCCGTCGTCGTACCGGATGCCCTTGTCGTTGCATGCAATGATTTGGAAGCTCGCGAGCTGCCCCACCGACGCCTGCGTGAGGCCATCTCCCGAGATCTTGCAGTGCTTCGCACCCGCAGGTCCCTGACGCCGATCGAACGAGTGCCCCACGATGTCCTCCACCATGATCTCGTAGCTGCGACGCGTTAGCGACGCATGGCGAGGAGGGGCGCGGGAGAGGGCAGTCGTGAGGCAGAGAGCAGAGAGCAAATTGAGAGCAAGAGAGAGAGAGTCAGAAAGAGTTGGAGAGAGAGAGAGAGAGAGAGAGAGAGAGAGAGAGAGAGAGAGAGAGAGAAAGCGAGAGAGAAGAGAGAGAAGAGAGAGAAGAGAGAGAAGAGAGAGAAGAGAGAGAAGAGGGGGAGAGAGATTCTCACGACGCGCTGCTTCGCGCCGATATGGAGGCTGGATGCGCCGCGATCGCCTGAGCAGCAGGGAGGGCGCAAGACTCGCACCTTACAAGCTCCTTGCCGTCGGCGGAGTAGAAGAGCTTCCGAACGTTCCACATCATGTCCTCGCTGTGGTTGCCCTCGGCCACCCAGCCCCGGAAGAGCCACCACTTATCCACGACGCTCAGCTCATGCGCGCCACGGCTCGCAATCATCCTGATGTCGCGAAGCGCGGCGGTGCGCCGGGGTCGTCTCGCGCCCTCCGCATTCGACATCGCCTCCTCTGGTGCTATGTGCACGTCCTTGGATGCGAATTTGGCGATCCCAATTAGTACCCAATTAGCATGCAATCGGGGGGCAGTCAGCATGCAATCGGTGGCAATCAGCTCGCACCTTGGATGCGAATTTTGCGATCCCAATCTCGAGCACCACGTGCTCGAGCTCCGCCACAAGCGTGTCAGCCTGCATCAGGCGCGCCTCAGCCTCGCGGATCTTCTCGGCCGCCTTCTCTAGGGCCACCTCCTTTGCCTGGTGCTTGGCAATGGCCGCGTCGCGGTCGGCGATCGCGCGCGTCACCGCTTCCGTCATTTGCAAGGCACGCGCCACGAGTGTGGTGAGCCTCTTCTCCTCAGTGAGCTCCGCCACCTGCGCCGCGTCCGCATCCGCCTGAGCCTTGCGTACTGCCTTCGTGGACGCAGCGAACTCGGCGTGCTCGAGATTCTTGGTCATGGCCTCTTGATTCGCCTTCGCGGCGATCAGCCCCTTCTCGGCCTCGTCGTTCTGCTGCTGTATCTCGAGGGATGAGAGCTGCGCCGCCTCGAAGACCTGGCGCGTCTCACTCAACGTTTTCTCCGCTGCCTCCCGTGCCTCGCTCTTTCGTTTCGCAGTCTCCTTGTTCTGCTCAATCTTTTTGAAGGCGTCTTCGGCCCCCTTCCTCGCCACCGTCTCGGCATGCGTGTTCTTGGTCACCTTCGCTTGCAGCGCGCGGTGCTCGAGCTCCTTCATCTTGACGTCTTCCTCGGCTCGGCTGCACCGTATTTGTGAGACGGGGAGGGGGGGGGACGAGGGAGCGTCAGACTCGCACTTTACCCGCACACTCAGGCCCGCGTCGAAGTGGGCACGCGATCCTGGGGCGCACTCGATGACAACCGATACGCGAGCGGAGGCGCCGGCGTGCGCGCGGGCTACAGGCGGGCATGCGGCGCAGCTGTGCATGCGAGCGTGCATGGCCGCAGCTCACGTTTCGCGGGGGCCATCAGAGCCAATCATATGCAAACATATGCAATCAGTGGCAATCAGCCGCAACTCACGTCTCCCAAACGGTTCCCGACCCTTTCCATTCCCTAAGGGCCTCGTATTTGGCCTCGAGCTCTTCCGCAACCCTTTCAAGCTCGAGCCGCGGTCCTTGGAAGGCGTCCGCCTTGGCGATCGCTTCCAGACGTAAGAACTCAGCCAACTTCTCCGACTTGTCTACGTTGTCTGCGCCAAGGGGAAAGGGGGCCGCCAAGGGAGGGTGGGTGGAAGCACGCGTGGAAACAAGGCACCTCGCGGCCCGCATGCGACGGCGCTTAAGACGGCTCTTAAGAATCAATAGATGGGTTGGCTACGACGCGGAGAGAGCGGCAAGCGATAGGCAAGCGAGAGATCAGGTGGGGCACCGGGGACGGCGGGGGGATGTTGGGGGTAGGGGGGATGCGCTTCGTCGCGCTCCCCCCCCCTTCACCCGCGACCCGCCCCGCCCGAAAGGGAGAGCCGAAGCAGCGGCGCTGCGCGCGCACCCGCGGCAGCGCTCTCGGCCAACTTGGAATCCGCCGCCAGCCCTTCCGCCCTCTCATACTCCCGTTTCGCCCACTTGAAGTCCGTTGAGGAAGCACGAAGCCTCTCCACCGCATTCGCAAGCGCCTTCTCGGCGATCGTCACTTCCAGCATGGACTTCTTGATGTCGGCCTTGGCCTCTTGCAACAGCGCAGCCGCCTCGTCTGTCGAGTGCGCGATTTCGTACGCATATTCCTGTGCGGCGATGGCGGCCGCTTTCGAGCTCACAACCTTTTCGCGGCTCTCATCCGCTGCTGCGGTCGCTATCTTCTCAAGGGCGATGGCAGATCTGGTCTGTGTCTCCTCCTTTTCCACCTTGAGTTTCGCCTCTGCCACTTCCGCCTCGGCTTTGATCTTGAGGTTCCTGCCCGCATCCGCTGCTAGCCACGTGACGATCGCAGCCTCAATCATCGTGAGCGCAGCAAGTTCCCGTCGTGCCGCATCCGCCAGCAACGCTTGCTCCTTGGGATTGACATGCTTCTTCTCCTTCTCATCGCCTGCGTGTTCTTTGGGCGCCATGCCCACGTCGCTCGCGTGCGTTGCTCCGTCGCCAGGCACTTTCTCGCGAGAGCAAGACTCCAAAAAGTCAATGGGCCCCACCAAAACTGAACTTTCGAAGTTGTCCCTTTTGGTTGCGTCGAGCATGCATGCGACAACATGGCGAGGAAAACTGTGGAAACGGTGTTCCATCGTGTGGCAAAGTCCGCCGGCGAGCGCGTTGGCCACGTCACCGGGCACGCGCGTGAGGTGTGAACGCGCGGAATGGACGTATCTCCGACGTCTGCGGAGGTCGCCGCCGCCACGTCGGTGCTGCGGAGGCTGTCGCCATCAAGCATCGAGGAACCGCAATTCGCAGAGCTGAGAGCAGCTGCGATCGCGCTGGTCAAACGAGCGTGCGTCAAGGAGGCGTTTGAGAACAAGGACGTGAAGGAGTTCCTCGCGGAGACTACCAAGCACAAGGAGACGCTCAAGGAGCTGCGGCGGCTTGAAGCGCTCATTCGCGGTCAGCACCGGCGTGAGCGCATCGACGCCAACGAATGCGGTCTGAACTCCGCGCGCAAGGCCACGCTCGAGCAGATCAAGCAGGAGTGTGCCGCCTTGACGCACGAGCAGCCTCGCATCACTGATGTGTCGGAGCCGGCAGGCGATGACATCTCCGCGAGCTCGATGGTGCGTGTGCGCGTGCGCGTTCGCGTGGACCCGCGAGTCCAAGGCGCCGTCACCATCTCGTTCAGCGTCGGGCGTGGTGGATGGAGCACCGATTTACTCGGCCGGTCGCTCGACGAGCCGTTCGATGGGAGCGTCGGCGGGACGTCGCGCCTGCCGCCACCGGGCGACTTCCGCAGGATCTGCAACGTGTGCCGTGGCGACTGCACGCACCAAGCGCGCCACGACTTTTATCACCAGCTCTGCCTTCGATGCGCCGAGCTGAACTGGACGAAGCGACAGCAGACTGCGGACTTGAGGGGGCACGTGGCGCTGGTCACGGGGGGACGCGTGCGCATTGGGTACAGGGGGAGCTAATGGACCTCTGCTTGCCAGATGATTGCCAGATGATGGGCCTCTGCTTGCCAGATGATTGCCAGATGATGGGCCTCTGCTTGCCAGATGAGTGCCATAAATTGCACGCTGATGACCTCTGATTGCCTCTGATCGCCTCCCTCGTGTCAGTTACGCGACGGTTCTCAAGCGCTGATGACCTCTGATGGCCTCTGATCGCCTCCCTCGTGTCAGTTACGCGACGGTTCTCAAGCTGCTGATGACCTCTGATGGCCTCTGATCGCCTCCCTCGTGTCAGTTACGCGACGGTTCTCAAGCGCTGATGACCTCTGATTGCCTCTGATCGCCTCCCTCGTGTCAGTTACGCGACGGTTCTCAAGCTGCTGCGCGCGGGTGCGACCGTGCTCACGACGACGCGCTTCCCCGCCGACGCGGCGCTTCGGTACTCCCGCGAGGCCGACTTTGGGACTTGGGCGGAGCGGCTGCGGGTGGTCGGTCCCCTCGAGAGATCTCGGACCTTTGCCACGGCGCCCGCCCCCAGCATGCAAATGCTCACCACGGCGCCCGACCCCCAGCATGGCATGCAGGTGCTCACCACGGCGCGCCATTTCCCCACAGGTGGGCCCCCTCGAGCTCTCGGACATTGTACTCGTCGAGCGCTTTTGTGCGGCGGTGCTCTTGTCGTACCCGCGGCTGCACTGCTTGGTCAACAACGCGGCGCAGACACTCACGCGCCCCGTAGGCTGGCAGCTGCGCATGGCTGAGCTCGAGGATCGAGCTCAACGGCTCCTGCCGCCCGCCGCGGCCGCCGTGCTGCGTGCGCCCACGTGCCTCAAGACGTGCACGGGAGGGATGCATGCACCTGAACTCTGTGCACACCCCGCCGCTGCGCTGCCGCATCCACTACCGCCACTGGCACTACCGCCGCCGCCACTGGCACAACCGCCGCCAGCCCTCGCCTCCACGACCTCTGCACACGATGGCGCTGGCGGTCCCGGCGGAGCGACTGCGAGTGCTCACGACGACGCGAGAGCTCACGACGACGCATGCGCTCACGACGACGCGGGTGCTCACGACGACGCGAGCGCGCTCTTGGGCGCGTCGGCACCGCTGGTGAGCACGGCCGGGCTTGGTGAGGTCGCCTTGGCGGACTCTGCGATGCAAGTGGCGCTCGCAGACTTCCCCGCCGGTGTGCTCGATGAGTCACGGCAGCCTCTCGACCTGTCTGGCATTAATTCGTGGTCTCGTCGGCTGGGCGAGGTGCGTGCGCCAGAGTGCATGCATGCACCCCACTAGAACCCTAACTTGGATTGACCGAGTGCATCCAACTGCGAGTGCATGCGCCCGATCCTCCCTAATTTGGCAGGTGGGCACCATTGAGATGCTCCAGACGCTCGCGGCCAACGCAGCCGCCCCCTTCATCTTGTGCACGAGGCTCGCACCCATCCTCCGCCCCGCTTCCGACGACGAGCCGTGCAGCCACGTGGTCAACGTCACGGCTGTGGAAGGCAAGTTTAGTGTGGGCAAGAAGTCGCACGCACATCCACACACGAACATGGGCAAAGCGGCTCTCAACATGCTCACGTTCACGTCGGCTGCGAGCTTCTATTCACAGTACCGGGTGCTCATGAACTCGGTCGATACCGGATGGGTGACCGACATGGCGCCCAGGGCCGTCGGCGTGATGGCGGCGCGCCATGCCACGTGGATCGGTCCGCCCCTCGACGAGGACGACGGCGCAGCAAGGGTGCTCGACCCGGTCTTTAGCCACGCGACCGACCGCACGTGGCTCGTGCGCGGCTACTGCTTTCGAAACTATTTTGTGGCTGGGTGGTGAGTCTGAGTCGCAGTTTCCACTCATGCATGCCGTAAGCGAGAGTAAAGTATCCCGTGCCGTCCTGCTCCGTCCACGCGATGAAACCAAACCGTCGCGATCCGCCACGGCCATGGTGCGGGAATCGAATCACATGGACGATCGAAATTCGAATGCGGCGCGAATCCGCTCGGGCAATAATACAATTATAATAAAAGCGCATTCGGAATCCGATCTGTGCTCGCCCTGTTCACTTAGATCTGGTCGCACGGCAATCGTGCGTCGTTCGTGCCGTCCTGCCGACCGCGCTCTCACGTCATGCTAAAACGTAGAGTGAGTACACACCATGCACATGCCGTGCGTTTCGGAAGTGACGAAGCCGCCCCGCCCTCGAGATGCGTTCTCCGTGTATTGGAATCCACACAGCTGTAGGCGTAACCCGGCCGCACCGCCAATCGCATGCACCATGCTGATGCTCACACCGTCTGGAAGATGTTCTGCGTCGCCTTCTTGGCCTTGGCAGCGGCGCGCTCGAGCTCATCGACTTCGGCTGTGCCCAATGTAAACGTGAGAGCCGCGAGGTTGTCGGCCACCTGCTCGGGAGATTTCATCCCAACGATGACGAGGCAGCCCTTGCCCATGCACCAGTTGATGGCCACGGCAGACATACTCACGCCGCGCGCCTGGGCGATCTCGCGCAGCGTACCGAGCAACGGTCTGCAGCTCGGGAGCAGTGCCTTGAAGATCAGTCCGCGCGGCCCCTCGGGCAGCGTGCCCTCGTCGTACTTGCCAGAGAGCACCCCGAGTGCGAGCGGCGAATACCCGATCGGCGTCACGCCGAGCTCGCGGCAGCTCTCGATCTGGCCGCTCTCGAGCGGCAGCTGAGAGAGCAGCGAGAGCTGCACCTGCGCAAGGGAGGCACGCGCCGTGGTGAGCACATGCATGCAAGGCCTTTTGTGGCGGCTGGAGAACGCCGTGGTGAGCACCTGGTTCACCGTATGAGGCACGCCGCGCTCACGCCAGTACGTGTTCGCCTTTACGAGCTGCTTCGGGCCGTAGTTGGATGTGCCCACCGCCCTCGCAAGCCCTGCCTCGTGGCATCGTGCGAGCCCATCCCACACGGCTGGCTCCTGCCAGGGCTGAAAGTTCTGTGCGCTCCAATGGGCCTGGACAAGCTCGATCTGCTCACGGCCCATGCGCTGAAGCGACGAGCGGCAAGCGTCCTCAAACGAAGCGCCCGTCAGCCTCGTAGGGTAGATGGCAAGCTTGGTGCCGATGACACACCGCTCCGGCTTTGCTATCTCGCGCCGGAAAGTGCCCAGGAGCTGCTCCGCTCGACCCTCGAGCTTGCCGGTGCCGTACGAGTCGCCCGTATCGAAGAAGAATCGCCGTCCATCGAATGGTGTACTTTGCTTGAACACGGTGTCGAACGCCTCCTGCAGCTTTGCATCATTCGCCTCGTCGTAGCCCCACAGCAGCTTGTTGCCCCACGACCAGGTTCCGAAGCCCAACTGCGCTACGCGCATGCCCTCGCCGACGCTGAGCTGTGGCGTCTGCTGCCCTGGGAGGGAGAAGTCCGGGAAATTCAGAGGCAGCCGCATCGAAGCAAGTCCGCAATGTCGCGAGACAAGTGGGGAAACTCACTTGATCTCGACTGAGGTCCAGCAAGACCTCCCCTATGAGTAGGGCCGGTGTGGGCTTAGGTCAGGGGAGGGGTCGGTACATCTCTTAGTAGATGCATGCATACTGTCTTACCATGTTTGGT
>PJAB01000551.1:0-24017 GCA_002887195.1 Chrysochromulina parva | reverse complement strand
CGGCGGCGGGCGCGGCGGCGGGCGCGGCGGCGGGCGCGGCGGCGGGCGCGGCGGCGGCGGGCGCAGGCGCAGCGGGCGCTCCAGGCACAACCGTTGCTTGCCCCGGAGCTTCCGCTGGCGTGGACCCCGTGAGAGGGGCACCTGCGACGGCCGTCGACGCTGCCAGGGCTGTCGCGCCTGCCGGCGCCGATGCCCCGCCGCTGCTGCTGCTCGCAGCACCCGCTGATGCCGCCGCCGCAGCCGCGGCTGGCGGCGGCAGTGGGGGTGGATTGCGCCGGATGGAGTGTACGTTGAAGTAAAGGATGAAGATGCGCAGCAGCAGGTGCAGCCGCTGCTCGACGAAGAAGCGCGTGACCGCCTCGAAGCTTGACGCCGAGCACACCCATGTGACGCGCTGCGTGAGGTAGATCTTGGCAATCGACGAGTTGGCGAGGTTGTTGCGCTGGTTCTCGTCCTGAACAAGATGCAGCAGCTGCTCGACCTGCCGCTTCTTCTCCAAGCTGCCGCCACCCTCGTGCTCCGCCGCGTGCGCGCGCCCGAAGCGCTCAGGCTTCTCCTTCGCACCGCCGGAGCGTACTACGAGTGCGAGGAAGCAGTGCACATACATGGGGAAACGCAGCAGCTGGAGCTCCTTCTGCTCCTCGAGAGAGCGCGAGCGGATCCAATTGTCCAACTGCTCGTAACTCTCCTCATACTCCATCTCCACCTTGGGGTCCACGTGGAGCGCATGGCGCCTCCCATCGCCTTGTGCTGCTCGCCACGAAGCAGATGGGTTTTGCCCACCCAGGCTGGCATCACGTTGCAGCATGTCGTTGAGCTTGACGTCACGCGGCCGGCTGGTTAGGACCTCGCACGCGGCTGTAAAGCCGCGCATCTGCAGGTACCGGCGGGCCATGGCGAGGACGTCCTCCTGCGCCATGATGAAGGGCAACACCTCGCACACGTCACAGTCGCTTCATTCTCATGCTCCTGTGCTCAGCGTTCACGCTGTGCCTAAGTTTGCTAACCTCGATGATGACGTTCTGTACTCCACACGGCACATGACGACACTCTACACAAGTCACAACATTCCCATCGCACTCAAGGAGAAGCCGGCCATCGCGGCTGTGCCCAGCAAGAGGAGCAGAAAGTCAACCGTTGCGTGCCCCCCACCGGATTGCAACAGCATCAGCAGCGGAAGGACGCTCATCAAAGGCGCCCCGCACAACGCAGAGATCACCAAGACCTGAGTCGTGCCCACTGAGGCCATTGCTGTGAGTGTCATGAGTGCGCACCACACGCCTCCATACAGATGCACTGAGCGCGAACTATCCGTGCGCGTCGTAAACTCCTCGCGCATCAGCAGGGTCGACTCGGGGTCACTTTCGCCGCCCCTGCCGCGAGTGGCCCCGAGGAGGTCCACGAATTCCCGCACCCCCTCGTGTACGACCAGTGGCAGCGTGACGAGTTGGACAACGGCGAGCGCGTGATTGATCAAGGCACCGACAAAACCCTGAGTAGCGTAGTCCGCAAACGTATTCCCGCTCGGCCGCCGACCAAACGCCATGTATCCGAGCCAGCCAATAGTCACGTACACCCCAAGCGCCAGCACTGTGGCTGTGCCGATCACGCGACGCATGCGGCGCTGCTGCTGACGCAGCGCTTCCCCTCCCAGCCACCGTTCCTTGGGTTCCTTGGGTTCCCGTGGGCTACTGCTCTGGCCAGTGTCGTGGGCGGGTACCGGTAGAGCGTAGAAGAGAGGCAAGACGTTGAAATGGCAGTTGAAGGAGAGGTGGATCACGCTTGCGGCGTTCAAGGCCTCGGCCAAGGTGCGACGATCCCCGTGGTGAGGAATCTGTGCAAGGCCTAGCATCGACGGTGGCGCACCAACGTATCCGACAATGGCGTAGAGCAAGAAGAGTAGCATGAGCCCAGCCGCAGCCACCGAGATCACAGCAAGCCGTTCAATTTCACGGATGCACACGACGAGCGGAGTGACAATGCATCCAGCGATGAAAAGGCACGCAGTGCGCGTGCACCACCCTACCAGCAGAATCTGCGCCACGTCGGCAAAGATGCTGAGGCCGGCAACACCAGTACTAAAGGCAAGTACGATCAGGAGGAGGCGGACCACCTCCGCACCAATGTGACCTAGCGTCCTCCGTGCAACCCCCTGATATGTGGCCTCCCCAACCAGGCAACTTGCGATGACAATCGCCTGCGACGTGTAGAAGGAGAACGCACCGCACGCCACGATGACGGGCAGCGCTGCACGCGGGCCCAGCATGCGCACGGCGTGTGGCAGCGGCACAAGGCCAGCACCACCACCAAATATCGTGTTGAGCAGCTGGCAGCAAGCGTCGAAATCAGGCCCGTTCCGAAACAAGACCACACGCGGGCTGCGCGCCAACGCAGCCGTCATCGAAAAGAAGGGGTTACGGTAGGACATTGAAAAAGTGTGAATAAAAGTATCCGGATAAGCTGACCTTTTTTGTATCGCTCCTCACCCGCCCAGGCCCGAAGCCTTCTCGGGTTCACGGCGACACGGGTGCGTACAAAACGGTAGAAAACAGTCCTGGTCGGGCCGGTCGTGGTAACTGGTACCGGTGCAATCGAGGCCTCCGCTCTTACGAAATTGGTCACATGCTACTGCGTACCTGGCGGCTGTCAAACTCCGACTAAGATGCATCACTGCATCCCGTACAGCTCCAACCGCACTTACTGGACCCGCATGCACACATGAGTCATGACTCTCCAACATGCTGTTCTAAAGATATTCGCTGAGTGTAGGCACGGCGTGCGGCTAAACGCAGCGCGTGCGCCTCCTGGGATAGCGTCTCCGCTCGTCCATTGACCTCTTGAGCTCAGGGCCTGCACACCTCATTGTACACAGCGCGGCAGCGATGTAGGTATCTGCCGACTGTCCTGCAGTGCCTGTCATGCAGGTCCTGATCAAAAATTGTCGGCAAGCACGCGATCATCAGAATCTGCGAAGGCTCAATGATGGCGAACGTCACTCCGTAGGAGAGCAGCCATGTGAGCAGCATTGCCCGAGTAGCCTCTTGGTTGAAGGTCCGCGCGTAGATGACGGACAGCAAGCAGCAAGTTATCATGAGCGAGACGTTGAACGCCCACGCGAAGCCCATGCGCAAGGTCATCTCGACGGGTGAGCGCCATCCGAGCTTCTCGCGCATACCTGCTAATCTCGCCTCCAGCGTAGTCACCATGAGCTTCTTTTGCATCTCCTCCTTTGCTTTTCTCTCCTCCTCACTAAGGTTGTTCATGGTGGGCCGTTTGATGCTCAGCCTGGACTTCACTTCGTCCTGGAGCTTCGACTTGGTCCATCTTCCCAGCAGCTTGGGCTCAGGGTCAGGCTCCTCGTCAGCCGGCGGCGGTGCTGGGGGAGGTGGAGGTGCTGGTGGCTTCTCCGGCTCCGGGAGGCGCACGATATTAGGCTTGACGGGTGGCGGAAGCTTCGGCTTTGGCTTCAAACCTGTCCAGTCGGGCATGAGTGAGAATAGCTTTTGACCGAAGGGGGCGGCCTGTGGCTGCTCCTCGGTCCATGTTTTGAACTCCTGGAAGTCGACTGAGCCACCATCGTCCTTGTCGCACTGCTTAAACGCGATCATCAGAATCTGCTCTGGTAGGTTCGGCGGTAGTTCTGGCTGCTGCATGAGTTTGTAAACGGTGAATAGGCGAGGTGCCTCCCCGGAGGGGGTGTGCATCCCCATCTTGGCAAAGCCCTTGATCCACTGCTGCCGGGTCACGTACCCTGTGCCGCTCTCATCAAGCTCTTTGAAAAGTTCGGCGATGCGCGCGCTCTTCTCCTTGAGTTCGTTTTTGAGCACCTGCACGACATGCTGGATCTTCTCGTCCGAGCGCTTTCCCAAGTCTGCAGCCAGATCGCGAGGAGGCGGCTTGAGGGCCATCCCAAAACGCACGCCCATTTTCATTCTGGTAAGCCTCCTTCGGGCGGCCAAGCGTTTGTTTAGTCTCTGCGCGAAGTCTCGTTGCACTCGCCTGGCCCTGTAGATTCGTTGAACTGTGCTGACAGCCTTCTCCCACCGGATCTGCGATTCCCAACCGTACGACACGATGCGTCCAAGAACCTCATCTGCGCCTCTCTGGTCCAGTTTGGGAACCGTCTTCTTCGGCGGAGGTGGCGGTGGCGCCTTGCTTTCCTGCACCAACTCATCGATCGAGTGCAGCGCTTTCATCGCTCTCTTCACCCTTGCCAGCCCGCCTTGCATGCGCTTCTTGGGAGCAACGTACGCCGCCGGCGGGGTGACCCAGATTGCGTCACCACCAGCGTATCCATCGGGCACGGTCATGAGGAAGTTGGCTCCATTATGCTCGAAGGTGAAGTCATCGCCCGTGACCGTGCCAACTGGTATGACCACCTCGACTCGCTGGTTGCCGTCGCTATCTTCGCTGTTATCCTCGGTGTCCCCGTACACGGCGCGGCGCCCCTTTTTGCGGAAGCAGCACATTGCGATCACAAAGTTGAGCCCCGGGCAGACAAAGCAGCCGAGGATCATAATGAGCCAGCCCAGCCGCGTGAGCTGGCGCGTCTCTTCGTACTTGACGCCAAACTCAGTGGCAAGCTCCTTTGCCGCGTCGCGGCTTTCCTGCTTTGCAGCAAACAGCGCTGCTTCGGCTTTTGCAGCCATCTGAGCCAACTCTGACTGGTCGGCCTTCGTGAGCCCTTTGCCAATACCAACCATTTGCATCCCTAGCCGATATCCGCGTCGTAACTTGCGATAGTTTTCGGCCAAGCGAACGAAGAGTCTCACCAAACCGGGCGGCAACTTGCGGCGCGTGCTGCCCAGGCGGAAGACGTAGCTGCACAGCGCGATTACAAAGAGGCAGACGACTGCGGAGATGACGCCCTGAATGAGGGCGGTGAGCGGCGAAAACACAAACGGCGAGAGCACCTCTTGGTTCTCCGTGCCATCGAATTGAGATTCATCGTATGAACGGGCACGGTATAGCTCAATATCGGCTTCCCGAACGTTTGCACTGTTGTCGAACTGTACGACACAGACAAGGAGCTCGATTGCTAAAGAGCTCCAGAAGATCTGGACCATCTGGGCCGGCTTGAGCGCGCTCTCATCATCCGGAGGTCTCATCAGGTACAGCACCGTGTGCTCGCTGGGTGCGATCGTCTTGAGGCGCGATCCAAAGGCGGCGGCGTCCTTGAAGAAGTTTTGACGTAGGCGCTTCCACAAGGGCTGCATGAGATCCTTCTCTTGAACCTCCACGCCGGCCGCCTCGGCTTGCTGGAGCCTCTTGAGCATGCGGCGCATCTCTCTAAGCTCATACTGCTTTGTCGCGCGCTCCCGAATATTTCCGGCTAGTCTCTTGAGACTTACCCTGACTGTCGGGCCTGACCAGTCGGAGAGATGCGGTGGAGACGGTGGCGGTGAGAGGCTGATCTGTTCGATGACCGTCGATGAAATGTCGTCGTCTGCCGTATCAGCAGCAGCTAGCTCGTTGGAATCTGTGGCTTCCAGCGACGAGTCGGATGTATACAGCTCTGCACGTCCACGAGGAGAAAAGGCTGTCACAGGGGCCCCAATCTTTGGCAACGGCTTGTACGGGTTGATGGAGATCACCCCATCCTTCCCGCCTCGCCGCCCCCCTTGACTATCCTGATTGGGCTCCGCATCAACTAGTTCGAGATCAATGGGCTCGTCCACCGGCTCATTTGCAGCTTGGGCATTCATCCTTCCCGTCCACCTGGACAACCTTGTCTGAATCATATTCTTCGCTCCCGCCGCGGACGCATCCGGCACCTGAGAAGCTGCGTTCGTCGCTTCAGGCTGACCTAGTGCTTGCGCCTTCATCTCGAGCATCCAGGTGCTTGCCACCTTGGCTCTTTCCACTCTGCTTCTCTCGATCGCCTGCAGCATCTGCATCAGCTCTGCCAGTTCTGCCGCCTCTGCCGCCTCTGCCCTCTCGGTTTCGACTCGCTCTCTCAGCTCAGTGACCTTTGCTCTGCTCGTCCTGCCCCGTTCAAGTGCCTGCAGCCTCGTTGCCGCAGCTTCCTTCACCAAATCTTTCACCTCTGCTGCAGACACCTTCATCTCGGCGGCCTCGGGCCGCTGCCACACGTCAGCGGCACCGGCCTTCTCTGGCGACGCTTC
The DNA here is from genome assembly GCA_002887195.1 of Chrysochromulina parva. Taxonomy (NCBI): domain Eukaryota; phylum Haptophyta; order Prymnesiales; family Chrysochromulinaceae; genus Chrysochromulina; species Chrysochromulina parva. The sequence continues at coordinate 17,892 of PJAB01000551.1, read as the reverse complement.
GGGCGCCGCCAGACGCGAGTGCGCTGGCTCAATGTTCTTCAGCAACACTCTAAGCGGCGAACGGGGGCGAAGCGGCGAAATGGGGCGGGGTTCCTCGCTCAGCGCGACGTTAAGCTTGACAAGTGAACCATCTTCGAACGAGACTTTCAGAGTGACAAGACGAGCACGCGCTCGTTGCAGCATTTGCCGAGCTCTCGAGTTGATGATGGCGATCGCCCTGGAAACCATGATCGACCGAGCCACCGAGGCTATCCGTCTCTGGCGGATGGCCTCGTCCAACTCTGGATCACTTCCTGCGTCTGGATCTGTGATGCGCAGATTCGCGAGCACTGCGAGAACATAATCTGCCACGATCTCATCATCGTGCTTGTCGCGCATCTCCTTGAGATCCCTTTCACAACCCTGTGCACGAAGCCTTTCGCAAACATCGAATGGATCCAACGAGGTGAGGTTCTGGAGCACCGCAGCGGCAAAGACGCAGACCGGATAGTCACTCTTTAGCTTTCGCCTAAGTCTCTTCAGACCTCCCGCCTGCAAAAACAGAGTCAGTGTCTCGCGGGCATTCGGGTCGAACACGTCGGTAAGCAAATTGCCCAAAGTCGACATCGCCAGCTGCTGGAGCTCACTAGACTCCGAGTCTATGCACTTGGTGAGAACGGCAATGGTGCCACAATCGCGCAAGGCTTTGGCCAACTCCTCGGCCTTGGGGCCATATGCGTCACTAGCGGCGGCGCAAACTGCGTATAACGCGAGGGCTCGAGCATCTTCGTCTGTAGCCTCCGTCACATCCGAAGCCAATCTGATGGGCAGGGGTCGAGTGTCCAATACCGGTGTGGGAACATCCACTCGAGTGGCCCAGGCAGGTAGATCTACATTGGTCTGCATCGGCGGTGGATTTGCCGGTTCAGGAGCCACTTTTGCCGACCGTTTGCCTGCAGCCTTCGCCTCCTTCTCCTCGCGCTTCTTCTGACGCTGAAATTCGTTCTTCGCCCTCTTCTTCGCAATCTTTTGCTTCAGGGTCTCCTTGGGGCTGATCTTTTCGATCTTCTGTTGCAGTCCTCTAATTATGTCGAGCTGGGACTCTTCCTCGAAGGACTTACCGAGCTTAGCACGGCGCCGACGTGCCCGATACCCACGATACCAGCCATACCAGAAGAGCGACAAAAGATTCGCACAAAGCATTGTACCAACGATGGCCGTGACGGTAATATTGTCAGCGATCACAAAGGCTGCAAGAAATTCCGATGCGTCGTCCAGTGAGATGGTATTGTAGAGTCCAGTGGTGGGTTTGAGCGGCTCAACATAGGGGTTTATCTGGAGGATGCCACCGAATGTTGTCAGATGCGTCGACGCACACGAGAGAGTGTTCTCACTGAGCGAGCTCTCAATGCCGTCAAATGCCCATTGCTGAGCACTTTCGTCCCAGTACGAGCAGCTCATGAATCGGGAGCAATTAAGGTCGACATAGCCTGGAGGACAGATGCAGCGGCCAGAATCGCAAGTGCCGATTCCCGAACAGTTGTTCCGGTCGGAGCAGTCTCCCACGCCATAGATCAGCCGGCACGTCGCGCGAGAAGGATCGGATGGGGGGTAGGGGAGAAGCGGAGGCCGCGGAGGTGCCGCTGGTGGGAGCGGCGGAGCGGGAGGTGGAGGGCTGGGAGGCAACGGTGGAGGCGATGGTGGGGACGGGAGGGAAGGTGGGCTCGTAATACAACCAGCACAGACTGGGAAGTCTATCGCAACTTGAAGGGTAGCTTGGTAATACGTGAGCCCTCGCCACTGAGCTTGTTGGATGACGTATCTGCACGTAACCCACGAGGTACGAGGAACGTTTGGATTTGGATTGTCTGGAACGACGTACAAGTCTAGCACCGAGGCGCAAGAGGGGGTGGATGGCGGTCGCGACGGCGGTGGCGAAGGCGGCGGGGGTCGCGGCGGAGGTGACGGAGGTGGTGATGGGGGCGGAGGTGACGGAGGGGGTGAAGGCGGCGGACCTGACGGTGGGGGTGATGGCGGCGGGGGTCGCGGAGGTGGGGATGGAGGAGGTGACGGTGGAGGTGGTGAAGGCGGAGGCGGTGATGGAGGTGGTGGAGAGGGCGGCGGCTGTCGTGGGGGGGCCGGAGGTGGTGACGGGGGCGGCGGTGAGGGAGGCGGCGAGGGAGGCGGTGATGGGGGTGGCGGTGAGGGCGGCGGCGAGGGGGGTGGCGGTGAGGGTGGCGGTGAAGGTGGCGGTAACGGTGGGGGAGATGGCGGAGGCGGCGACGGTGGTGGTTTCGGAGGTGGGAACGGAGGCGGACTAGACGGAGGCGGATGGGGCGGGGGTGACGGGGGCGGGGGTATTCTGGGGGGCGGTGGTGTGGGCGGTGGAAACGGCGGCGGGCTTGGCGGCGGTGGGCTTGGAGGTGGCCTTGGGCTTGGATGGCTTGGAGGTGGGGGTAATGGCGGCGGGGCCGGCGGAGGAGACGGCGGAGGCACTGAGGGCGCGGGTGGCGATTCCGGTGGCGCTGGCGGTCGCGGTGGCGGGGGTGGCCTCGGCGGCGGCGGCGGCCATCCGGGTGGGGGAGGGGATGAGGGTGGCGATGGTGGTGGAGGCGACGGTCGCGGGCCAAAGGGTGGACAAGCCGGTGGCGGAGGTTTAGGTGGCGGCGAGGGTGGCGGCGGGGACGGTGGTGGTGGTGACGGTGGTGGTGGCAAGGGCGGGGGGACCCGTGGTGGCGGCGGTAGCAGCGGCGGAGGAGATGGTGGTGGTGGTGACGGAGGTGGACTGGGAGGGGGACTCCGAGGAGGTCTCCTCGGTGGCGGGCTCGGCGGTGGCCTGGAGGGTGGCCGCGACGGTGGCGTGAGTGGTGGCCGCGCCGGTGGCTTGGAGGGTGGTGAGATTGGAGGGGATGCCGGAGGAGGTGGAGACGCTGGGGGTGGAAGAGGCGGAGGTGGAGACGGTGGAGGGGGGGACGGTGGAGGAGGTGAGGGGGGCGGAGGCGATGGCGGCGGCGAAGGCGGCGGCGGCGAAGGCGGCGGGAATGGTGGCGGCGCCGGGGGCTCCCTTGGGGGGAACGGCGGCGATGGAGGCAGCGGCGGCGGAGGTGGAGATGCAGGTGGAGGTGGAGGCCGCTGCGGCGGCATGGGTGGCGGGGAAGGTGGGGGTGGCATGGGTGGTGGGCGGGGAGGGGGTGGCTTAGGAGGCGGCGACGGTGGCGGCGATGGCGGCGGCGATGGCGGTGGCGGCGATGGCGGTGGTAGAGGCGGTGACGGTGGCTCCAATGGCTGCGGTGATGGCGGTGGCGGCGATGGCGGTGGTGGAGTTGGTGGCGCGAGAGGTACCGGCGGCTTGGGTGCCGCATCTGGCGGATACGGCGGGGGAGGACCAAATGGAGGATTCTGTGGAGGTGGTGGAGAACAGGTCCACACAGGTGTCACCTCTTCGGCGATCACGCCCGGCGCGACGGTAAGCGAAACTACGATCGGCATCGCCAGATTGGTGACGTTCAAAGTGGTGCCGTTCCGGCGCAGATTGACATCAGCAATTGCAGTTCCTGTAGCGTTAGCAGCTTCCAACCCGTACGGATTCAGCTTGTAGATGACGATAGATGCCTCCAGGCCATGTTCTGTGTGGGAAGTGCGGGATCGCGTAGCCGCTGCAGCAGTGCGCAAAGGGGGTGGAAGAGGCGGAGGTGGTGACGGGGGAGGAGGAGACGGGGGAGGAGGCGAAGGTGGCGGAGGCGAAGGCGAAGGCGAAGGCGGTGGCGGTGGTGATGGTGACGGTGGAGGAGGCGGTGGAGGTCGCGATGGCGGCGGCGGGGACAGAGGCGGAGACGGAATCGGTGCCTTATAGGGAGGGTATGGAGGACGCGAAGGTGGTTTCGGTGGTGGTGGTCTCGGTGGAGGCGATGGTGGGGGTGGAGAAGGCGGAGGTGAGGGGGGTGGCGGAGGCGCCGGAGGGGGGGAGGGCGGCGGAGGTGAGGGCGGGGGCGGAGGTGGCGACAGGCAAGTAAAGCCCTTGGGCAACGTCATCGAGACACTCAAACCATTGCTGAGAGCAGGGGCGCGTGTAGACGATGCGTTCCCTGCCGGTGGGTCGCCTATCCGATAGCATGGATCAGTCTTGGAAACCACCAGCGTGATGTCGAGGGTTTGAATCTCCCTTGGCTCTTCACCCACGACAAGCCCTCTGCCGAGAATCTGGCTCAGTTTATCAGTGGCGTCCCTGACTCTCAGCGACCTCTGAATGGCTTCGCGAAGCCGCTTCTCGGTAGGGGACTCGGGTGGCAATGAAGGGGCTATAGGAGGTGGGGATGGAGGTTTAGAAGGTGGAGATGGAGGTGGAGGAGGTGGCATGGGCGGTGGCGGCGATGGTGAAGGTGGGGGTGGTGGAGCTGGTGGCAATGGAGACGGTGGTGCAATGGGAGGAGCTGGCGGACACGGCGGTGGCGGTGATGGTGGAGCTGGTGGCAATGGTGGTGGTGGCGATGGAGGCGGTGGTGACACATAGCACTCGGCGCAGCCGATGCATGCAGCCCCGGTGGCAGCTGCATCACCACCCCGACACTTGACCTCCCACGAATCTGTGTGATAAGAGCAATAGGGAGCACACCATGGAGGCGAGAATGGTGGCGGAGGGGATGGTGGTGGTTTACTGGGCGGTGCAGGTGGACACGGCGGCGGCGGCGTTGGCGGTGGTGGTGAAGGCGCTGGAGGTGGTGGCGTATAACAGGGCGGGCAGCCTAAGCACGCATGGTAATTGCCGCCTATTTCGCACTTGACTTCCCATGGTTCAGGGTGATTATAGCACCAGCCATCACATAGGTGTACCAAAGCGGCCGGGACGGCTACGGGTGGCTCCGGCGGCCATGGGGGGGGTGGAGAAGGTGATGGGGATGGCGGCGGTGGTGGGGGAGACAACGGCGGTGGTGATGGCGGTGGCGGTGGTGATGGTGGACTTGAAGGTTGGATTTCAGGTGGTCGAGGAGGTGGTGATGGAGGAGGAGACGGCGGTGGAGATGGTGGAGGAGGCAGAGGTGGTGGAGAGGGCGGTGGGGGACTTGGTGGAGGTGATGGCGGCGGGGGGGACGGAGGTGGCGAGGGAGGCGATGGAGGCGGAGAGGGCGGTGGTGAAGGCGGTGGCGAAGGAGGAGGTGAAGGTGGCGGCGAAGGCGGTGGGGAGGGCTTAAAGCACTTCGAACAGGTAAAGCAAGCAGGTCGTTCGACGCATTTTCGCTCCCACGGGTCCGGATGCCACTCGCACCAAATAGCGCAGAGAGGCGGCGATGGCGGATTGGGAGGTTTGGGCGGTGGTGAGGGGGGGGGCGAGGGCGGCGGTGGCAAGGGCGGTGGCGAGGGCGGCGGCGAGGGCGGCGGCGGATTAGGCGGCGGCGAGGGCGGCGGCGGCAAGGGCGGCGGTAAGGGCGGCGGCGAGGGCGGCGGCGAGGGCGGCGGCGATGGAGGAAAGCACGTGGGGCACCCAATGCAAGACGTGGCTTGTACGGTACACTTGTAGTTCCACGGATCTGGATGCCAGGTGCACCAGTGAGCACAAAGGGGCGGCGGGAAGGGCGGCGGAGAAGGTGATGGTGGCAGGTCGATGCTCTGAAGCTTGCGGCCAACAAATGGTGATGATGGTGGCTGGATGCGACGCGCCAGGCTCAACGCCAGACGTTGGACACGCACCTTGGTGTCTTCGGGCACAGGCTCTGGTGGCCACGGTTGCGAGTCATCGCTACTTTGCAGTTGTCGGCTGCGCGCTGGCCACGATGGCGGATAGCATGGCGGCGCAGATGGCGGTGGCGGAGATGTTGGTGGCGGCGACGGTGGTGGCGCTTCATCATACACGCCCTGACCTTGAGCAAGAATCATGCTAATTCCTCGAGCTATCAGCTCGGCGCTGCCGTCGGCAAGCTCAACCGCGAATGAGGTGCTGAGCATGGCCTCAAAAATAGCCATTCCTTTTTCGAGTGTCGAGCCAGTGACGTTGGCACTGATGACTCTCACCGCAGCTGCGACTATCTGCGCAACCTGGTCGGCATCTTGCGCCATGCCACCATCTACAATCGACCCGATTACGGATAGAAGAGTGTCACGGAGCTGCATCTGATCGCGAACGGCACGAATCGCAGCCTCCGCGGCGTCTCGCAGCCGGATTTCCAGTGTCGGAGGTGGCGGAGATGGCGGTTGAGGCGATGGCGGTGGCAAAGGAGGTGGCGAGGGATTGGGTGGTGGTGGAGGTGGAGATGGCGGAGGAGGCGGTGGAGGTGGCGAAGGCGGAGGAGGCCGAAAAGGCGGACGCGGCCTCGGTGCTCTCCCGGGAGGGAACGGTGGGCGTGAAGGAGGTGAAGGTGGTGGTGGACTTGGCGGAGGCGAAGGCGGGGGTGGGGATGGCGGAGGGCGAGGGCATGGCGGAGAAGGTGGAGGCGGTGAGGGTGGCGGTGGTTGGGGGGGGCTTGGAGGTGGCGACGGGGGTGGAGGTGAAGGAGGCGGCTTGGGAGCCTGATCTCCCCAAATAGGCGGAATACTCGGCGGCGGAACCGAGGGTGGCGGTGGCGTTGGCGGTGGGCGGGGGGGCGCGGGCGGCGAGGGCGGTGGCGAGGGCGGCGGTGGCGGGGAGGGCGGTGGCGAGGGCGGCGGTGGCGGGGAGGGCGGCGGCGAGGGCGGCGGTGGCGGGCGGCTGGGGGGCTTCGAGGGCGGCGGGGGTGAGGGAGGTGGCAATGGTGGCGGCGATGGTGGCGGACTTGGCGGTGGAGAGGGTGGAGGAGGTGACGGTGGTGGAGGTGATGGAGGCGGGGGTGATCGTCTAGAGAGCTGCATCCGTCTTCTGTTCGCCTGAGGATTCGCAGTTGCGGCCGCGGCCAAAGCCGCAGCCGAGGCCGCGACCTCGGCCATATTTGCCTCAACAACAGCGTTCAGTGCTCCAGCGAGCGAGTTGACAAGACTTGTCGTCTGCGTGACATCGCCTTCCGCATGCGAGCGCTCAATCAGCGCTGCGACGCTGAGTGCTAGCGCAGTGCCCATGGCCACAGGTTCGACGGTGAGCCTCTCCTCGACGAGCGACTCTGCCTGATACACGTCCTGCACGCGGCATGCAACCGTCCAATTTCCTGCAACGCCTGGCAGCCACGAGGCTGAAGCTGCAATACTCAATCGGCCGAGACGCACGTCATCCAAGCTCCCCAGCACGCTACCCGTCGGTCTGCTGGAGAACACATACTTGAGCGGCAAGTCGTTGACGTCATCATCCACCCACTGCACTGCTTTCATCATCACATTAGTGGTCAGTACTCGAGCGGGTGGTGAGTAGTCAAGCACCAAGTCGCCGCCGAAGGGCGCGCGATTCATCTGCACTGTGGCCGTGGCCGAGGCAGTCTTCCCTCGGTACGTGGCACTTAGCTTGAAAGTGTAGAACGCACCAGGAGACAACTGGTACGATCGCACGACGAGATTAGGTTGTTGTATACCAGTAGTGGTGGCAACGTCGAGATTAACGGCGGGAGAGACGCTCCATTGCAGCTGCGGTCGGTCGTATAAATCGTCATCGGGGCTGAGCATGCTCGAAATGTCGGCACTGCCAATGAGCAGCAGCCGCGCCGATGGGTTTTGCTTGCGCATGGTCGGCATCTCGATGCCGACAATGGGAATGGCGCCCGCCACGACGGTGATCAGCACGAGCACGTCGACCGTCTCAGAGCTTGTGGGCTTTGTCACTCGCACTGCGAATCCATAAAGCCCAGGTGCTAGTGAGGCCGAGCCGATTTGCCATCGACAGTAGCGACTCGTAAGTGGTCGTACCATATGTGGCGGTGTCAGGCCCGGGCACGTCGCGTCGGGTGAGACAAAGAGCCCCGCAGCAACTGTGCTCCTTTCAGTGGCACTGACATTCACGAGTGGCGCACAACGCCATTCCATAGCCAGCCCAATGTCGCAAAAGCCGTCGTCAACATCGCAGGTTGCGAGAGCATCATCAGGATCTGTGGAGGCACATGCATCCAAGACGAAGGGATCGAGTGCACCGACTGTGCGATCACCATCAGCTATCGCGCCCTGCAATGGCTCATCCTTGAGCTCGACATCGATTGCGTATGAGCCGCAAGTGGTGTTCGACGCACTAAGGCAAGCAGTCGCTCGCAGTGTGTAAGTGATGCCCCGTTCGAGTGTCGAGCCTCGAACGTACAACGTTCGTTGTGTGGAAGTCTCACCGAGCGTGAGAGGTGCAGCACTCGTGTTGAGCACCGTAGCACCTCTCGCGCTACGCTCATGCGTCCAAGTGAAGACGAGGTCAGTGCCCCCGGCACTCGTAAAGCACCCCGGGATGCGGGCGCTTGCCTCGAGCGGAACCAGAGATGAAACTGGGATAGTAACCAGTGGTGGTGCCATGATGGTCACAGACGGAACCGGCACAGGAGCACGCGTGATCGATATGGGGTATGGCGCACTGTTCGAACCAAGAAAATTGGCGACGACGAGGACAAAATCGAATCGAGAACCTCCGTCTAGCTCCGCACCGCCGAGCGTCACGATCGACGTCGTTCCCCTAGAGGCGGATCCAAGAACAGGCGAGACGCGCGCAAGGTTGTCGCAAGTGCGTGGGGATGCGCTCCACCGGAACGAGAGCGGCCGAGCGCCACCTCCAGTGCTGCGCGAGGCGTCGAGCATGACGGCAGTGCCTGGGCAGCTGCCAATGATTGACGGCGCCTGGATGAGGGCGCGTGGTGTGATACACGTCTCGCGCTCATCAGTCGCTCGTGTGTCACACGGAAAGAAGACGTCGACTCGAACCGTCGCTCCTCGAAAGCACAAAGCATCGGCAGCACTGCAAGTACCCACGAACGCATGGGGCCAGATCACGTTGGACTTGACCGTGACGGTCATGCCTCTGCTTGCATTGGAAAGCATGGTGAGCTCTGCAAAAAGGGTCCGGTCGTCGAGCCAATCACAATAGGCCTCCGTCGGCGCCGAGCCTCGTATCTGTGACGCCGTCGTGTTGTCGAGCACAAGGGAGCACGGCGAACGGCCGTTCATCCCACCGCGGTTCGTGGGCTGGCTATCGAAACGGATGATGAGTCTCGTGCCTTGCACGTCGAAGTGTGCTTCAAGGAGCACGGGGGTGTGCAGGCCAACGAATCTGAAATGTGGGACCGAATCTGCCCGTGCAATTGCGTAGGTCGTAGTTCTTGGCATCACCTGGCTAGCAACACGGCTCACGAAGCTGACACGGTTGAGCGCCAGGCTCACTGGCAGCGGTCCAGCACCGCCCCAGGTGGTATTGCAAACGACCTGCGTATCTGAGACAAATATCGGCGGCAGATGCTGTGTCTCCTGGCCAAATCGGCAACGCACCAGGTCGAAGCGCATCGCAATCAGCGCATTGCAAGCCGCGCACTCCTCACATTGTCCAGGGGGAAACCCTGAACATTGCAAGCAAATGTGATGGCATTCAGCAACGGTGGCACCCGGCGTGAGAGCCAAAAAGCCCAACCCATTTAGAGTGACAGTCGTGCCACCTCGGGCTGCTCCCTCTGTCGGAAAGATAGAGGCCAAGTATGGCGCATGATAGTACACGAAGTCCTTGGAGTCGCCACTGAAAGTTCCATCTGTTCCATTGTTAAGGGACACAGTGATTGTGACGCCTACCATACGTGCTCCGCAGTCATTGCAGTCCGTTCCCACCGCGCATGTGGTGAAAAAAGGATCATCTGAGTACTCGGACCCGGGCCCACCATCGTCGCACTCGCCGTCCGAAGCGAAGTTGACTCCATGCTGGTTCGTTCCGTTGCAAGTATTTTGGCAGATCTGTCCCTCAGAATCCGAACCCGGAATGTTGCAAATGATATGAGTCGAGTTCAGAAGAATGCCGGGCACCGTGGCTGCCGTGCCAACACGGCAGATAAGTTGATTTTGGCCGTAGCTTGCAAAGCCGCTTCCAACGACGGTGACCATCGTCTCGCGACCAGTGACGCCACCAGCCGGTATCACTTCGTGCACACGCACCTTGGCAAGATCATACTCCTCAAACACAGGATCAGAGCCATAGAGCGTTCGTTCGACAAAGGCACCAGAACACAGCACTTGCACTCCCCATCGAGCCGCGAAGCCGGTGGCCGGAGTGGGGCATCGCACGAGGGTTGGGCTAACCGTTTGGAGGGGAAACTCGATGGACAAAGGGACGGTGACATTGGAGCTGCCATGAACTTGCGTAGTCTCGCAAACGGTCCCGTTCGTCGAGTTCGTGCTGTTTGTCCCGTTTGTCCAAATCGTGCTGTTCGCATTTGCTACGGTGCAAACAGCATCAACAGGGCATGTGCTGTTCGGACCAATTATGCATCTTGTTGTGTTTGTGGTTGTGTTGCGCATTAACGCGCCAGCGCTCGTCGAGAGAAGCTTGTAGCGGCAGATTGCATCACGCAGCGAGGGAACGGCAAACCCCTCGCCTGCAATGTCCAGCATGACGGAGGTTGTTGAAGGCGCGCCCCGAACACCAATGTCGTTTACCTGTGCGTTGTAACTGACATAACCGGCCGTAGTATTCTCGTGGAACTGTCTTCCGAATCGTTCGAACACCACGTATCGATTGCACGTGACAATCGGCGGGGGGCATGTGCCACATGAGACCGGGCAGTTCGCTCGCGCAACGGAGTACCCAGCGCAAGCGGCGGGATTGTTCCTGAAGTAGGTGCACGTCGATAACGCTACGAAGGCACTCGGCAAGCCGCTGTTCACCTTATCGACGCAGTCGATGTTGACCGTAGTACAGTTATCTCGGTACCATGGGAATGTCAAGAACCCCGTATTGTCAGCGGGTATGACACGAAGCCCATCACGACGCACATTGGCTTCATGCACCGAGCCCGACACGGGGCTCCGGAGCTCAGGCACGGAGCTCGACAGCATTGAACTGTCCGTGCCGTTCGGTTGAGGAAAGCACTGCCCATTTGCAGAGAAAGCGATCAGGTACGCGCCAACATTATAGCGCTCCGAATCGGGAAATACGGGCTTGTCGCACACGGCGTGCGTGCGATTGATCACTCTGCCACCCAAACCGAAAAACCCACTTGTTGTTCCGTTGCCGCCAAAGCGGCAGCGTGGTTTACCCCAAGTCTCGAATCCCCAATCCTCCCACTGTGTCCCTGTGACGACCAGTGACACATTCGCTTCCAAGTTGAACGGACCGCCTGCCGGTGTGACGGTGTTAGACAATGCCCTCGCGTTGACGTCGTATGCGCCAAAGTGGGAAAAGTCGGGAGGGCCTTCTAGGATGCGTTGACGCTCCTCAGCTGATGCATTGACGACGAGTCGAAGCGGATGCATCTGAACGGCTTTTGGAATCGGCGTGCTGCAAAGGATAGTGGTATCATTCACGCGATGTGCTACCGAGGTACCGAGGCCGGTGAAGTTGCACGCGATCTGGTCTGCTGGCAGTTGGTTGAAGCCGCTGCCTGTGATGGTCAGATTGGACGAGCAGCCCACGCCGGTACCCCAAGGCATCACCTCCTTGAAGCGCACTACTGCAACGGCGATGTGAGGGAAGAGAATGTACGATGATTTGCTGGCGTCCGGTCGGCTGGCATAGTTGAACTTATAGCACAGGATGAGCGTAGTGGTGGGGAATGGTGCGCGTTTGCCGCTGGCGTTCAGATAGGTCGAGAAGTCGAAAACAGCGTGGACTTGGTTGGTGATGGCCCTGTACGGGCTGGTGGAGTTGGTTCTGTTACGCGCGGCGGCGGAGGTCGTATTCCTCTGGACCACAAGCTCATACGATTGCAGCATTGTCTGATAGCTCATACCAGGCAAGCGAAACTGAGAGTCGCACGAGTTTGCGTCCTCACGGACCCACATGGCACGGTCGCCAGTCTGCACGCCCTCACCACGGATCACGATAGTAGCACCAGCGTCCGCTCGAACGGTGACGGACGGGAGGCCATCTGCCCTAACTGATGGATGAATGATGCTGGTCGGGGGTAGTGGCGGGTTCAAAGGCGGAGTGGAAGGCGGAATCGGCGGTAACTTCGGAGCCGGGAAGTACGGCGGAAATGGTGGACTTGGTGGCGGAAATGGTGGCGGCGGAAAGGGCGATGGCGCTAGGGGAGGGCAAGGCCGGGAAGGAGGGGGAGACGGCGGCGGCGAATAGCCTCCAGGTGGCGCCGGTAGCAAGGGTGGCGGGGCCGTAGGTGGGTTGCGTGGTGGTTCGACCGGTGGGGGGCTTGGGGGGGGCGGGAAGGGGGGAGGAGGGGAAGGCGGTGGTGGGCTCGGAGGTGGCTCGGAGGGTGGGTGTTGCGGAGGGGGAGAGGGCGGCGGCGATGGCGGCGGTGGCGATGGTGCTATCACAACATGCGCGACATATGTGGGCAAGCCCACCAGTGAAACTGAAGGGACACCCAAGATCCGTGCCACCTCCAAACGGAACGCAGTCGCGCTGATCGCAAATATAAGACCCCGTCCAGGTTGTGCGAAGAAGACGCCTGCTTGCTCGACGTCGAATTCCACGAGCCGGAGAGTGACATCGTGGTTGCGCACGATGATGTTCGCCAATCCCAATCCGCCTTGCCCTGTAGGGTCGATGGCCTTGAGGATCGCCTGACGGAGCAAAAGATGTGTGACCACGGGCACCGATGGTGGCGGCGGGAAGGGTGACGGAGGTGGCGGCGGCGGGAAGGGAGGCGGAAGGTATACGACGGTGCTCTGCTGTCGGCGGCGGGGGTGCTGATGCTGATGCCGACTCCTGTGCAAGAGCGTGTGCCAGCGTCCTTGCGAGTGGGCATGCTCTTCCAGTTGTGCCTTGTGGCGAGCCAGCGCTCGGCCCAATCGGCTGCTCGGTGCGCTTGGGAAAGGTGGGAGGGATGGTGCATCCTCTTTGGCTAGGCGGCGTCCAAACCGAGGTGGCCGTGATGGTGGCGGTGGAGACGGCGAGGGCGGCGGTGGAGACGGCGAGGGCGGCGGGGGAGATGGCGGCGGAGGAGACGGTGGTGGAGACGGTGGATGCGGTGGAGGAGACGGTGGAAATGACGGCGGGGGAGACGGCTTCCACGTTGCGTAGGTAAACGCTGCTCTGACCACCTCTATTTTACGCGAACCTGGGCTGAAGGGTGGGGCTGGCGGCGCGGGCGGTGGGGACGGAGGAGGTGGTAACGGTGGAGGTGGAGAAGGATTGGGCGGTGGTGGAGGAGGGGAGGGCGGTGGTGGTGGGGATGGTGGAGGAGGTGATGGTGGCGGCGACGGGGGTGGTGACGGGGGCGGCATGAGGGGCGGCGCTGGCGGCCTGGAGGGTGGTGCTGGAGGGCTTGGCGGCGCTGGCGGTGGCGGCGAGGGTGGCGGCGGTGAGGGCGGCGGTGAAGGAGGCGAGGGTGGCGGCGGCGGCGAAGGTGGATCATCGCACGCGGGGCCTGAGATCACATTGCCACCATCGATGCCTGACCCACTACGCGCGATCCTGCCCCTGAAGCCGGCTTCACTCTTGCACATGCAAGCTCCCGGCGTTACTACACGCCGGCGACTTCCAGACCCCGTGTAAAGCGCCTCGATCAGAGTGAAGTAGGGCGCTCCGCGCGCATCGCATGCAGCCGAGCACAACGTGGAGCTCGTGTTTGCGGGGCTTGGCATCGCGCATGTTTGTACCGGCGTAGTCTTGCAAATGCTGCTAGTATTTGTCATGTTGGTCCAAATCGTGCTGTTTGCGGCTGCTACGGTGCACACAGCACCAGCAGGGCATGTACTGTTTGCCCTAATATTGCATGTCGTTGTGCTTGCACCCATGGAGTAGCATATTGTGCCGTTTGCACCTGCGTATTCGTAGCCCAGTTCGATGTTCGAAAGGCATGTGTCATAGCTGTACTTCGCACGCGTGTTCGCCCAGTAAGTGTCCCGCTCCTGTTGCGAGAGTTCCACGTTCCACAACCAGGTTTCGCCGACCCTGCCGGGCCCCATGTCGGGCCATCCGAGCGCATACGTTTGCTGCCCAGCACCCGGCGCACGGTTGGTCGTGCCAATCAGGGTCGGCGGTTGAAGCGGCGTCCCTAAGTAAAAGGTTGTAGTTCCGCCCAGGCCGCCATCGTCCTGGCAGTCGTCATCTTGAGCGACCGCAATCAGCAGCTGCCATCCTTTGAGGTAGATATCAGCACCGGAATCACTAAAGGGGTTCGTGGTGAGGTTAGTAGCTGCATCGAACACTGTACTGATGGTGCCGAGGCGGAGGTCCTGCCGCACGACTTCCAAGTGGCCTGACGTTACACCATGGTGCAATGAGCGAAGCAGCGTCGTGCCAGTCTTCCGCCAGTCGATCCACGTGGCTGTCGTATAGTGACGACTGCCATAGTTTGCAAGCAGCACGTCGATGTTGCCGTCGGTGTTCAAATCCGCCGCCACGATCGAGTACGTGGGCGCGCTGCCGCCGGGCAGCTCGGTGCTCGTCGGGAAGCTGCCGCCGCCTTCGTTGAGCAGCATTAGGCTGGGGCCGTTATAGTTCCCAAGCAGCACGTCGAGGTCGAAGTCGTTGTCAACATCCGCCGCCGCGATCGAGTACGTTTGCGCGCTGCCGCTGGGCAGCTCGATGCTCGTCGAAAAGCTGTCGGCGCCCCAGGGCATGACGCCGGTGTTGAGGAGGACCATGCTGGGACTGCCATCAATCCCAATCAGCACGTCGAGGAAGCCGTTGCCATCTACATCCGCCGCCGCGATCGATCTCGTTTGCAAGCTGCCGCCGGGCAGCTCGACGCTCGTCCAGAAGGTGCCTGTGCCGCCAAGTCCTGGACCGCCACTTCCTGGATTATTGAGTAGCACTTTGCTGGGACTGCCATAGTTCCCAATCAGCACGTCGAGGTCGCCGTCGCGGTCCACATCCGCCGCTGTGATCGATTTCGTGGTCGCGTTGCCGAGAAAGGGCAGCTCGATACTCGACGTCGGGAAGGTGCCGTCGCCCGCGTTGAACAGCACTCGGCTGGGACTGCCATAGTTTCCAAACAACACGTCGGGGTAGTTGTCGTTGTTCAAATCCGCCGCCGCGATCGAGTACGTTTGCGCGTTGCCGATAAAGGGCAGCTTGATGCTCGTCGGGAAGGTGCCGTGACCCGCGTTGATCAGCACTCGGCTGGGGCTGCCATAGTTCCCAAGCAGCACGTCGATGTCGCCGTCGTTGTCCAAATCCACCGCCACGATCGAGTACGTTTGCGCGATGCCGCCGGGCAGCTCGATGCTCGTCGGGAAGGTGCCGTCGCCCGCGTTGATGAGCACTCGGCTGGGACTATTGTAGTTCCCAAGCAGCACGTCGATGTCGCCGTCGTTGTCCACATCCGCCGCCGCGACCGAGAGAGCGCTCGCGCTGCTTGGTAACTCCATGCTCGTCGGGAAGCTGCCGCCGCCCGCGTTGCGCAGTCCTCGGCTGAACTTATGTTCTTGGCAGTAACTGAGGCGCTCCGTAGCCGCGTACCAGCAGCGGGGATTCTCCATGTTGAAGACACGCACACCTTTGAAGGTATCCACTGCGCAAGAGCTATGCTGGGGGGTCCACAGATTATGATTAGGGCCGACCAGGTTCACGGCGGCCCGGCCTGAGGTGCCGCCATCGACCGCTGCGATCAGAGCGAGGATGGGGAGTTTCGTGGGCAAGACGGTGTACGGCAAGTTTTGACAACTGCCCTGCCCGGGTGTGAGGCAACCAGCGGCCGAGGACTGCCCGCAGTAGGTCATGGTTGTCAGCAAGGGCCGTGGCAGCTTGTACATATGCACGAGCGTGCCCTGCGGATTGTTGCAGGTGCACGTCTGGATGTCAATCGTCAAACCACACCGCGCGTCGTCGTACTGTGCTGTTTGGTTCGAAAAGCAGACCTTGCCCGCTGTGGGTGCAGCTCCAACAGGAGCATGCCCGGACTGGAGCCAGCCTGGTAAGGCCACGCTACACCTCTGGGTGCCAGGGTTGCGTGTGAGCATCATGTCGCCGGCTGCACCGCTGAAGCGATACCACCGGGCGCTTGAGACATTTCCGGTCAGGAAGAGATGCGCCTCACCATCGCTAGTTGTGTTGGTGAATCCTCGGGTCACGTGGCGTCTGAAGTTGGTCAGCAGGACCACGTCGCTCCCGTTGGGATCCGGGCAGGACGCGTGGCAGGCAACCGGGGCACCGGGCGGAGGCGGCGATGGTGGTGGGGGCGAAGGTGGTGGGGGGGATGGAGGGGGCGTTGGTGGAGGCGATGGCGGTGGGGGCGATGGAGGCGGGGACGGTGGTGGTGGCGACGGAGGCGGAGACGGTGGCGGAGGCGAGGGCGGCGGTGATGGTGGCGGAGGTGAGGGCGGTGGGCTAGGCGGGGGCGGCGAAGGAGGCGGAGAGGGTGGCGGCGGCGAGGGCGGTGGGGAAGGTGGAGGCGGAGAGGGTGGAGGAGAGGGTGGTGGTGGCGAGGGCGGAGGTGACGGCGGCGGAGGTGAGGGTGGCGGCGATGGTGGAGGAGGGGATGGTGGGGGCGAGGGCGGAGGAGGAGATGGTGGGGGCGATGGCGGCGGCGGAGATGGCGGTAGAGAAGGTGGCGGTGGTGATGGTGGTGGCGATGGCGGCGGAGGCGAGGGCGGTGGGGACGGAGGTGGTGGTGACGGAGGAGGTGAGGGGGGCGGCGGTGAGGGGGGTGGGCTTGGTGGCGGTGGAGACGGTGGCGGCGATGGTGGCGGCGGTGAAGGCGGTGGACTTGGCGGAGGGGGCGACGGAGGAGGTGAGGGTGGCGGCGGCGAGGGAGGCGGGGACGGCGGTGGTGGCAATGGCGGCGGTGAGGGCGGCGGAGGCGACGGAGGAGGCGAGGGTGGGGGCGGTGAAGGCGGGGGCGAAGGTGGAGGCGGCGAGGGCGGCGGCGATGGCGGTGGAGGCGATGGCGGCGGCGATGGAGGAGGAGGTGATGGTGGAGGCGATGGTGGTGGTGGCGAGGGAGGCGGCGACGGAGGAGGCGGCGAAGGAGGAGGTGAAGGCGGCGGAGGCGATGGTGGAGGTGATGGGGGTGGGGGAGACGGCGGCGGCGACGGAGGCGGCGGCGATGGGGGTGGCGATGGGGGTGGCGGAGAAGGCGGTGGGCTTGGCGGCGGTGGTGATGGAGGGGGGCTTGGGGGCGGCGGCGAGGGCGGCGGTGACGGAGGAGGGGGCATTGGCGGAGGTGAGGGCGGCGGAGGCGAAGGCGGAGGCGAAGGCGGAGGCGGTGAAGGTGGTGGTGATGGTGGAGGCGGCGATGGCGGTGGTGACGGTGGTGGAGGCGACGGCGGAGGCGATGGCGGAGGTGGAGAAGGCGGTGGAGAGGGAGGCGGCGGCGATGGCGGAGGTGAGGGCGGGGGCGGCGATGGTGGTGGGCTCGGCGGGGGTGGTGATGGTGGGGGCGACGGTGGCGGCGGTAACGGTGGCGGCGAAGGAGGGGGCGGCGATGGCGGAGGAGACGGTGGCGGGGGAGATGGCGGTGGGGAAGGCGGCGGAGGATATGGTGGCGGGCTAGGAGGCGGTGGGGACGGTGGTGGAGAGGGCGGTGGCGGTGAAGGCGGTGGGGATGGCGGCGGCGGGCTCGGCGGCGGGCTTGGTGGCGGCGGCGATGGCGGCGGACTTGGTGGCGGAGGAGATGGTGGCGGCGACGGAGGTGGCGGCGATGGAGGTGGCGAGGGTGGCGGTGGAGATGGTGGTGGTGAGGGCGGAGGTGGCGATGGCGGCGGACTCGGAGGCGGCGGCGATGGGGGGGGCGATGGTGGCGGGGGCGATGGTGGAGGGCTTGGCGGCGGAGGTGAAGGTGGCGGAGACGGCGGAGGAGGAGACGGCGGAGGGGACGGAGGTGGTGGCGATGGCGGGGGGGATGGGGGGGGAGGAGAAGGTGGAGGTGATGGTGGCGGCGGTGAGGGAGGGGGTGAGGGTGGTGGTGGAGAGGGTGGTGGACTGGGGGGGGGTGGCGATGGGGGTGGTGA
>PJAB01000550.1:0-24017 GCA_002887195.1 Chrysochromulina parva | reverse complement strand
CTCGAGCTGCGGCTCGTTCTCGATCGCTTCGATCGTATCCTTGACTCTCTGCTCGGGCTTCATGTCAATGCAAGCTCCGCGCAGAAGCACCCAGTTGCTCTCCCGAGTGTTGCGCTTCTCAGTTGTGCTTGGTGTTAGGTTCTTGTCCTTGGTGTACGTATGCGCCGGTGGCGATGAGAATAGCGCTTTCTTCGGCGGTGGCTTGTCGGGGTTCGAGGCGTCCTTGCCAGGGGTCGCGAGGTTCATAGCTTCAATATTCGCGTCATGAGCGTGGTCGGGAGCGGACATGTTTTGCGGATTCTCCATTAATCAAGGGGACGAGGGTGCGTCCCCTGACAGAGACCGAACACGCACGTCGGGTGCGAGCGCATTGAAGGCGCCCTTTCGTGAACTCGATCTCGAACTCCCAAGCCACAGGCCTTATGATACTGATTCGTGAATGAACTAAGTAAACAACTAAAGTGTCGACTGAATACGCGGGGTAACCTATACAACTGCAGGAGGATGCGGATGCGGCGGATGGGCGTCGCGCGATCACAACAGAGACGCGAGTCAGAGTGGAGGAGCGCCTCAAGACCGGGCCTCTGTGTACACTGTGTAGCGCAGGTGCGCAGCGCCGCTCGGTCGGCCTTCGCTACGATCTGCGGCGGCCCTGCGCCCGCGTCGCCGCAAGGGCCGCTAGGTGCTCGCGTTCGCTTTTTTCGAACTTCTCCGATTCTCGCTTGAGCGCCTCTCGATCGAGCACAGCGGGCGGTGGGGGCGGCGGCGCTTTGCGTGGAAGAGCCCATGGGTCATCGAGCGCGACTTTGGGGTGAGGTGCCAGCGCTCCCCGCCGGCTACGGCGACGTGTGTTCTGATGCACGCACGCCTCATCTGCGGTCGCCTCCTCCTCAAAGTCAACCTGCGACGAAGGCGACTGGCGCCCAGAGGAACCCTCGGCTGGCGACCCGCTGGCACCCTCGGCGGTCATCGGCAGCCCGAGGCGCACGCCCAATGGCGGCCGCCGGACCCTGCTTGCTGCAATCGCGAGCTCTGGCGTCGCATAGGCATTCGTGTGGGCGAGCAGCCTGCTGAGGGCAGCCTCGCACAGCCGGATCCTCGCAGGCAGCTCGCTCGCGATCCCATCCAATGGATCGGAAGAGTCTGCCGCCGTTGCCGTTCGCTCGGCGTCGTCGCTGCCGTCGGCTGAAACGCCGATCTCAGGACTCGCGCCACCAGCGTGAGCGCGAGTCGCCGTCTTCGTCGGCTCTTGGCGCGCGTCCCTGGCCAACTCGGGCACTGCCGTGCGCTGCAACAAGTCGCTCAGGTTGCCGAGCGCCGCATATGCATCGGAGAGGAGCCGAGCGCTCCTCTCGAGCTTGAGGGACGCATCGTTCGCGCGAGACTTGGCGGCTATCGAGGCCGCCTGAAGCTCGTCGAGCTCTCCCACGCCGAGATTTGCGGATGCGCCCGGCGCGCCGCCGTCAGTGGAGCCTTCAGGCTCTACCTCATCGAAGCGCGTGCGCAGCAGACGATCCAACTCGGCTCGAGCGGCAGCATGCTGCTTGAGTAGGCGATCATGGTGAGCGCGCGCCTGATTCTCTGATGCGTGGCCAGAGGCTTCGGTGCGCAAAAAGTGGTGCAGGCGCCGCAGCACGAGCAACCCATCGCTCACGCCCGCTCGCACGTATACGCGCTGCATGTAGCGGGCGAACGGGCCGTCCTTGAGCAAACTGATCTCCTCGGGCAACTTGCCCGTCAATGAGGTGGGCTGGCCCGCCGAGGCCTTGCGAGCAGCTGCAGCCTTTGCAGGCGCAGGCGCCGCCTCTAGAGAGCCGGCGGCGGCGGCAGCTGGCGCGTCGGCGGCGGCGTGCACCTTGTGCACCGCGTCCTTGGAGGTGTCCAGCGACCATCGAAGTGCATGCTGCTGACCAGCCATCCTGACGAGCTCCTGTTGCTGCGCCTTGATCTTCGCCGCAATCATCTCAACGAGGTCGACGCCACCGGGGCCACCGCCCTGGCTGAGCGCCCGGGCCATCGTCTCGCGTCTCTCGAGCTGATCGATCCGCACCTGCCGCCGGGAGCGCATCTGACTGAGGAGCTGTTGGCAGCCCTCGGCGGCCACACGCTCCGAAGCCTGCAGCGTGCGCATATGCCCCGTCACGTTACTGAGCTGAGTCGTAAGGTCGCGCTTCGTACGCTCGAGCTCGTGCAGTTCCTTGCGGCGCTCGTTGATGGCTCGAACGATCCGCTCTGCTATCATTCGTAGGCTTGCAGAGTAGTCTGTCGCCTCGAGCATGGCTGACTCGGCAGCCTCGAATTCGGCGTTGCACTCCTCGATGCGCCGCGCGGCCATCACCTCCCATTGCAGCGCAGCCGCTGATTGCGCGGCGGGATCGTTGCCGGTCTGGAGCGCTTCGAGCTCGAATTCCATCCGAGCCAGGATGGCCTGCTTGTGGTCAGCAGCACGCCTCTCGTCATTCCAGCGCCGGCGGCGGCCCTCAACGATGTCGATCATCTCTGCCTCGCGAGCCTGACACGCTTTGCCGACGGCCAGCTTTGAGTCGCGGTCCAGGAGCAGCGCGTCGCGAACCGGATCGTCCGGCTCTACTACAATGTCCCCGCGCAAGGTGGACTGAGAGACAAGCGCCGCCTTCGACTTGATTTCGGAGATCCGGTGCCGAAGGGACGCTGCTGCCCTTGTCGCGCTACGGCTCGACGACGCGCTCGACGGACGATGCTGCAGCGACGGTGCCGTCACGGCACGCGTCAGCGTCGGTGCTGGACGGTGCATGGGGAAACGGGGCGAAGTTGATCACACACGATTGATCCAAAACAGGCGAGAGAGATGGGCGTCACGCTGGATGAGGGCACCATGTGGCTCGTTGGTATCACCTCAATGCTCTCGTTCTGCGGCGCAGCCTTTGTGATAATCACGTACATGTTGGGGCGTCGGCGCCACTTCATCCTCCGCCTCATTGTTTCCCTTGCAGTCGCCAACTTGCTCACAGCGGTCTCTTACCTGATGTCGTTTGTTGAGTGGCGCTTCGTGCCATCGCCGGGCGACGCATGGTGCCCCACGCAGGCCATGCTAATGGTCGTTTTCGAGGACGCATCCATTCTCTGGACTGTCGCAATCGCGCTCACGCTGCACCAGCAGACTGTGGCACGCAGGAAGCCCGAGCGCCTGGAGCACTGGTTCCATATTGTGTGCTGGGGCGTGCCCAGCATGGTTGCGGTCGTGCTGCTGCTGCTGGGCATGCTTGGGCCAGCCGACCCCGCTCCGCATCAGACATGGTGCTGGATAGCCGCCGAACTGCCTAATTCCAATCACAGTCAGTCTGGTGACGAGGCGCTGCTCACCAGCGTTGAGTTCTCCACGAGCAGCGCTCGTGCGGCGCAGTTGGGCGTCTTCTACGTGCCCTTGGCGTTCGCATTCGTGTTTAATCTCGCAATGTACTTTCAGGTGGGCCGTGCCTTCACCAAGATGGCCTACGATGGCGCGGTGGACGCAGCCAACGAGCAGCAGATCCAGGTGCGCCTGCGCTTGTACCTCCTTGTCTTCCTCGTGATCTGGGCGCCGCCGCTTGCCCATCGCACCGCGCAAGCCTTCGGGTACGATCCTGTTTGGCTGCGGCTCTTACACACCGTAAGCTCGTGCTCGATGGGCGCTCTCAACTGCTTGGTCTATGGGTGCAACGAGGCGACGCTGCGCCCGTACAAGGAAGCTCTTCAATCGCTCGGCTGCTCGCGTTTCGGCATTCGGCTTGCGCTCGGCCGTCGGCCTCGTCCGATGGCGGCCACGACAGTTCTTAGAGGCAGCTCTCGAGTCGATGACGCGCTGCTGCTCGATGCAACGGAGCAGTCAAATCACGTCGGGCCGACCTAGAGAGTCTTTTTGAGTTTAGAGCGTAGTGGGCTAGTGCGTAGTGGCTAGTGCGCGCCGTTGCCCGAAGCCGCAAAGGCGTCCCCGCCCGCGCCCCCGGGGGCCCCGCGCCGCCGCGGGCGCCCGTCGTCGACGCTCGGGATAATACGAAAACTAGTAGTGTCGTGTGTGCATCGGTGATCGGAGTGCGCATATCTAGATACCGTGTACGCGGCGGTCCGTGACGGTCGTTCCACGCACCATCTGCGCGCGCCGCGGCGCCGCGGACCGCACCTCGCCGACCGGCGCGGCGGCGGCGGGCGGGGCCGGGCAGCGGCCCCACACTTCGCACGTGTGCGTGCTATTGCGCAGCGTGCGCCGATTGGTCCCACTATGGTTCGCACAAAGAGCTGCTGATACCGCGCCGTTTCGATCACACCCGATAACACCCGAGCGCATCCCGAGCGCAGAGAGACGAATGGCGTCTTCGGCTGCTTTCGCCAGGCTCAGAATTCTTCGTCATCATCCAGACCAGCCTCGAGGGCAGCTGCCGCTGCCTGGGCTTGCTCACGTGCCTGCTGTGCGGCGGCAGCGGCGGCGTCCATCGGGGTTGCGCCCGGCTCGGAGTCATCCATGAATTCAATTTGCGTCCTAGGCGCGGGCGCAGGTGGAATCGCTATGGGTGCGCCCAGGTCACCGAACAGCTCGGCCTCGGCCTCCTCGTCAAAGGCATCGAATCCCGTCGCGTCCAGATTGCCGCCCACTTCCGCCGACTCCTCGGCCCAAGCCGCCGCCATGTCCTCGTCGTCTTCCTCGGCAGGCTGAGGCGGACGAGCACTGAACGACACGGGGGCGCTGCCGTCCGTGGAAGCTGAAGCGGCAGCCTTGCGCGCAGCCGCACGTTCGAGAGCCAGGCGCTTGTTGCGCTCCATGCGCTCGCGCTGATCGTCGTCCAAAACCACCGGCGCCGGCGCCGGCGCCACCGCCATCGCCGCATCGATCTCGTCTCCCCACTCTGAGTGGCCATCCATCTCTCCCAGAGCCGCGCCATCCCACTGCTCCCCTTCAGCAGCAGCGCGCTCGGCGCGATCTTGCAGCTCGATCTCGTAGTCGTCGATGTCCTCCTCCCTGCAGATGCCCTGCACGACGTTACGGATGAGCTCGAGCTTGGTGCGCACGCGGTTGTTGCCACTCAGCTTCTCGAGCTTCTCGACGAAGTCCGAGAATTCCATATTGGGCACGAGGATGTGCGCCCACTCCGCGTACTTGTTGACGAGGCGCCGTAGATCGGCAGCCTCGCACCCCTTCCCCTTAAACTTGAGCTTCGGAAAGTTGCGGAACACCGACGAAATACCCTTGTGCTTGTCGAGCAGCAGCTCGTGCGTGAACTGCGCAGCCCGTCAGGCGTCAGCAACAGAGCACACCAGAGCACGCAGGCACATGCGCTGCGCTGTGCTTCGCAACGCTCACCTTTGGTGCAATCTTGCGCTGCTTCTTTTGGATGGTCTTCGTTAGCAGCACGTTCGGCTTTTCTTCCACGTCGTCAGCCGCGGGCTGGTCGCCTACCTTCTGCTGATGACACTCTTGGCACGTGACCTTGCGCCCCGGCTCGCCCTCCTTGTTGTACCTGCGAGCGTCAGCAGGCATCCGTGTGATGCAGCTGATCATCGGAGCTAATGATGCGTGATTGGCGCCTCAGCCCTCACCAGGCTGGAGTGCCGATGTCGATCGTCTTGGAGCACTCACGGCACTTGGAGGCATTCTTGACACCAGATGCCATCAAGAAGCCATCCTCATGGGCAGCGGAAGAGGCATCGGCTCGCCCAGCCAAAGGCTGACCGCCAGCGCTGCGCACGCGACCGACGGCGAGTTAGCTAGCGAATGCTGGAAACACGCACGGTGCCAATCACGCACGCACCCGCTCGTCTTGTTCAGCACGTCTTGCCATGTCGACGCCACCATGTCAGTCGGTGGGGGTTGTGAGAGCCTCGACGCGCGCGAATTCACAAAAAAAGTTTAGGCGCAATGGAAGCGCCGTCGTGGTACATCAGTTGAGAAGTCATTGGCACACACCAGCCTGGACGCTGGAGAGTTGGCCTGGTCAGGTCAAGCCTGGTGGGTGCTCTCGCCGGGGACGGTCGGAGCGGGACTAGCGGGAAGTGCTCCCTTAGTACTCCCACGCCGCGCGCCGCCGGCAGGCCGCCGGTCTATGCTGGGTACCAAGCTACCAAGCAGCTGGAGGCCGAGGCCCGACCGGCGTGCGGTGCTTGCCCCAGCCTGAGTGCGGAGGCATAATCTGGCATGGCGCGATGGTGCATGCTGGACGTACTTGCGATCGATTGTCATCGTTTCCAACGATTATCATCGTCGTCACCAGATCTCTGTGCAGGATCAGCCCCTCCCACCCCCATCCCCTATCCGATCTCTCAAGTGCAGCCGGCGCTCTCGCGCGTCGGGGCTTTCGTGGTCGGGTTCTCACCCTTGAGCGTCGGGTTCTTGCAGATTCGTTGCTGGTCAAACTGCCCAATGTCTGCGAGCGCAGCGGACAGCTCAGCAAAAGGATTCGAGGCAGCGCGCGGGTGCTGTGCACAAGCCACGGGCGCTACGCATGTTGACGCACATGCATCGGTAAAATCGGCATCAGTTAGGTCCGCCTCCTCAAACGAGGTGCCAGAGAGTACAGCGTTGTTGAAGATCGTCCCACGGAAGGAGGAGCCCTTGAAAAAGGCGCGATCGACGATGCCGTTCGAAAAGTCGGCGCCATCAAACTTGGCTCCGGGTGCGTACACCTGCGAGCAATCAAGGCGCATCACATGGGGCGCACCTCAATCGTCATGTTGGTCGTGTGCGGAGCACCGGAATGCTGCATGCTGGGACAGGGCACAGCGTGCCTTTGAGAGCTGCGCCTCCTTGAAATCCGACTTAGAAAAATCCCCGGTGGCCATGAGAGCACCAGATAAGTCGAACCCACCTGCTGATGAGTCGGTCATCACACATTCGCGCAAGTCGTACAGGGAGTCGCGTGCTGCGTTGGCCTGACCCATCGCCGACGAAACGAACTTGCAGCGGTCCTTTTTCGCGCGGTCGATGGGAGGAAACCGGAACTCTTTGGTCTGCGATTACCGACACACTTGGGGTGAGCGTGCGGCGCCTGGCTGCACGCATCCTGCATGCACGGGCAGTGTGGTTGGATTCGATCTGCCTTACATCTCCGTCAGCGAGCGCCGGAGGCACCACGCCGATCGTCGGGAGGAGCAGCAAGCCCGACAGCGCGAACGCGGCCGCACTGCGTTGCGCGCCGGCGATGATGGGGCCAGCGTTGAGCTTCATAGGTCGAGGTGCGCGGTGATGTCCAAGAGGTGTGTAATTCCTGTGAAAAGAAAACCTATTTTGGAAAGCTGAACGTACATCTCATCCTCTCCGCCCATTCTTTCCTACACCGCTGGCTACTGGAGTACTCGGTTGCGCAACGTTCAGATTTTGTACTTTAGTGTGTTGATGATAACGTTAACGACTAAAGTTAAAGTTTGTTGCCGAAACCGCCGAAACTCAAACCGAACTGGGGAAAGGGCGGGCGCCCGACGACCAGATCGATCGGCGAAGCCACCGAAGGGAACGAGTGTGGCAGGCCCATCATTGTAACATTCATGACATTAAGAAAACATTAAGATAACAAATTAAGAGACACCGCGGTCGCCAGTCGAGGTCGTGTTGCAAGACTGACCGCTGACCCACACATGACCTGCGCATGGTTGCCGCGACCTCTACACAGCGCAGCGAAATATGTAGAGCCACCACGTGCGAGTCCTGGATCATGTACTTATCTCCGTATCCATATCTTAAGTTGTTGCTTTTGACCTCTTCGTCTGCACAAATTTTAGTCGTCGGGGGTCGCTCGACGCGTCAGTCCCAAAGATGACCCGAAAAGATGAACGTCGCATCAGGCCTCTTCTTCATCATCCTCCAAGTCGTCCTCGCCGTCCTCGTTGTCCTCGTCGTCAAGCTCGGATGCAGATCGATCCTCGAGGCTATCCCCTGCTGCCTTGGCCTCTGCGACAATTTCGTCCTTCATCTCCTCTGCGTACTGCCCGGCCGCGTCCATGAACGCTGGATTCGATGCCATCTGCTGCACCCTTGCTTGGAATGTTTGGTCCTTCGAGAGAGACTGCAATCTCTCAAGTACTGCAGGATCCTGACAAATGGGGGCCGAGGCGGCCACGCACATGTAAGCAATCCGATGCGTGCCATACGTTACATATGTACTCATTTTTGACAAGCCGTGCGCACCTGCATGCGCTCAAACAAGGCATCGAGCGCGGCGTCATCGTTGGCGAGCTTGCCGGCTCCCTCGATCGGCGAATCTTCTCCAAGTCGCTGCAGCATTTTGCGCATGCGAGCCTTGACAGCAGGGTCTGCCATCATCACTCTCATCTGCTGCATGACGAGAGGATTCTGCATCATCTTCATCGCCTGTTCAAGCATAGCCGGATCTTTCATGGCGTTCGCCATCGCGCCTGGTGGTGGGATCGCGCCATCACCCTCGGCCGCACGGCCAAGGGTGCTGAGGCCTAACACCACAACCAGCGCGAGCCTCAGTCTCATCGGATCGGAGATCGCTCTCGGTTTCCGAGAGCAAGTGAGTCATCAAGACATGTCAAGTCAAGTCTATACAACTAACCTCACGCCCAGGTCGTTATACCTGAGTCGTCATTCCGAAAGGGTGTGGAGAACGGAACGGCGGGGGCGGACGGCACGACGGCGTGACGTCGTGAGAACTCGTCCAGCGTAAAGTCAGCATCAGGCATTCAGGGTGTATGGGGCCCGGCGATACCACTTGTCGCCACTGCCGCAGCCCGTATCGCCGCGCGTCGGCGATTTCGCCGGCCAGAACGTGGCCGTTCTCGTTCCACGGCTGCTGCCACCACTCGCCTCCCCTCGTCCTCGGCCGAGCGCCGCGTCTCGTCCGAAGTCTTCTGGTGGTTTCGCATCTCTTCGATTTGCGCCCGGTGCCTCCTCGCGCTCGTTGCAAAGTCGAGCCCCATCCTCGAGAAATCATGCCGCAGCAGCACCGCCTCAAAATCGGCCTCACGAATCTGGGCGTGCGCTGGGTACGAGGTATCATTGCGGATCCAGCGCACAAACTCGTCAGGGTCGGTGGGTACGCGGCTAAAGTTGGAGGCGTTGAACCACTGTGAGCCTCGCTTGGGGTTGGGGTCGGCAATCATGCGATGCGCCTGCATCGCTTGCACTGGCCGGTAGCCAAGCAGGGTGGAGGACGCGTTGAGCAGCTCCGCAAAGTAGGCATACACGTGGTCCATGGTGAGCACGTCCCGCACGAGCGCGCGCCCCGCGAGGGCAATCTTCTGAGCAGTCTCCGGGTTCGCCTCCGCCCAATTGATCGCGTCCACGAGCAAGTCGCACACCGTGCGCTCGGGGCGCTCCTCCACTGCGCCCACCTTGCTCGATGTAGCCTTTGACGGCGGTGCCAGCGGCGGCAGCTTGACGGAGAGGTAGTGGACGCTTGGTCGAAGGAGCCGCGTGAGGATGTCGTACTGCACAGTCCGTGGCGCGGGGTGTGCCGGTTCGAGGAGCATGACCAGAGAGCCGCATAGTAACTTGTGCTTCATGTGGTCGAGCCAGACGGCGTGCGAGCCAGGCGCGAGAATGATGTACTTGTACGCGCAGTGCTCCTCGGTCGAGTAGTACCGTGCAAAGTAGAGCGAGTGGTAATGGATAACTAACCGCTTGTCGGCACCAGGCCGAGCAGCGCACGCCGCAAGAGCTTGCCGTGTCTGGACCCCAAGCGTGCTATGGTAGTCATTCACAACGCCCGTTGCGATGGCGCGCGAGAGTCGGCGGCGCCATGGCTTCTGCGCCCGATGCAAAAGTTCGACACGGAGCACGCTCCATGGCTTGAGCTTGCCAGGCAAGCCCCAGAAAGTGTAGTCTGGCATGGCAACCTCGGCATGTTCGCTCATAGCTGAGAAGGACAGTACCAGCGGCTGACCCTTCCAGAGACCTCGCCGAGGCAGGCGAAGCAACGGGCCATCACGGCAGTTCAGCACCACGTCAAAGTCAGGCAGACCGGGGTAGCGCTCCAGAAGCTGCAGCAGCGCCCATGCAACCACCTCGTCCCGGCGGTAGATGCATCGTGCTGTGGCCTTCCAAAGCATGCCGGACACGAGCACAAAGCGCGAACGAGCATACGGCGGAAGCTGCTCGTACGCCGAGTCGGTGGCCGCGAGTGTCACCGATCCTTCACTCCCGAGCCACCGCGCCAGATCCATGCGCATTGGAGTGAAGAGCGACATGCGACTCGATGAGGCGTCCATTGCGTGAAAAAGGGACGTTCAGTACAGTCTGAATACCCGCGATGTGAGTTTAAGGACTGGCCCTCATCGAGTATTTCCCAGTGTTCACATCATTGTCTATGAAGACCTTCCTCATCTCTTCGTCGGAGATGTCGACGCTTGTGTTGCTCGTCCTAGCGTTGCCGCTGTCGAATGGACTCCGCACTGCAACGACAAACGGTGTTAGCTCGAAGAGCATTACCTGCTCAAGGAGCGCTGCGGTGCGCATGGATGCAGCCGTCGGAAGCCCAATTGAGATGACAGTCGACCTTCCGCCACGTGGGAAGGCGAAGCTGCGCTTCAAGCGGCTACTGCCGTCGAGCGAAGGGATAGTTGTGAAGTACAGCTTGCCGTGCGCCCTCAACGTCGAGAATCGGGACGGTCGCGCCGTCTGCACCAAGGATGGCGCTGGCGGCGAGAAGGTTGGCGACGTCCTGAGGTATTGCACCCAGTGGTCCTTAGGCCTGCCTTCAGGAGATGGAGCGATCACGACAGCAGCGTCGTTCGCAGGAGCAATCTCATGGCAGTTGGGACTCTTCGACGGTACGGTTGCCTATCCTTGTTGTGCTGAGTTGGCCCACAATTGACGAATGAACGCATGTGTGCTGTGGCAGTAAACAAGGCCAAGTCGTGGGACCAGGTCGTTGAGGCACTCGTGTCGAATACCGAACAGCGCACGAACACGATGACGCTCGTCTTCGAGCGCCCAGCGTCGAGCTAATCTTCCTGATCCCAATGGTGGGCACGTACAGCCTCTTCGGCGGCATGGCGGGTTGCCTCTTTTACTGAGACGACGCTCGACGGACCTGATCCACGCTTCCACGGGCCAAACGCTCCTGTGCGCCTGCCACAGGTCGCGTCGGAACTTGCCTGGAGGAGCTGCGAATTGCTCTTTCGGTGCCCGCACCCTCGCCCGTGGAGGAAGGATCAACAGGGGAGTCTGCGGCCACTATGAGTATCTATGAGTTTCAATTGTATCATGTGTTCACAGCGCAATACATTTTTCTCCGAAACCAAAGGCCAAGGGCCCTTGCATCGGCGCAGGCGCTGGGGTGTTCATCGCGACTCTGCGCCCGTCGCGACTCCGGGCATTGGGCCGAACATGAACCCTCTATCCCTTGCGGACGCCCACCGCTCCAACACCCTGAGGCTCTCGTCGCGCGGCCTGACCGAGGTGCCCATCGCCGAGATTCTTCCCGTAGCCGCGACACTCTCCACGCTCGACCTTTCCAAGAATGCCATCGCCGCGCCACTCACACTTCCTAGCCCACTTCCGAGGCTGGTCGACCTATCGCTGGCAGATAATGCTCTGGACGCGGCGACCGTGCAACGCGCGGCGCCACTGCCCCCCACGCTACGCGTCCTGGACCTTGGTGCGAACCGGATCACTGTTCTGCCGCCCGCCGTGTTGCGGCTCAATGGGCTGCGGGTGCTCAAGATCGACCGCCAGCAGCTCCGCTCGCTCCCGCCGCAGCTCGCGTTGATGGCGGAGCTTGTCGAGCTGGACGCAGGATTCAACGAGCTCAATGCCGCCCTGGCCCTCGATTTGCCTGGGCTACCGCGTCTCCGCCGCCTCGTGCTCCGCTCGAATGCTCTCGCACGAGCCACGCTCGTGCTCGATCCGGAGGCCTTGCCAAGCCTCACCGATCTCGACCTCGCTGGGAACGGTCTCAGTTCGTGGCCCGTCGCCGTGGGCGCGCTCACCTCGCTGCGCACGCTCTGCCTGTCCAACAATCGGCTCACGTCGCTTGTGTCGTCCCAGACGGTGCCGCACAAGCGAATGTGGGTGCCCTCGGCCGGCGTGCACACCCTCGAGCAACTGGCTGAGCTCTCGGTCGCGCAGAATGCGCTTGTCGAGCTGCCCGCGTCGCTCGTGCAGCTACGCACCCTGACGCGCCTCGACGTGCGATGCAACCCACTCTCGCCGCCGGCGGTGCAACTCACTCAGGAGCACTGCGAGGCCTGCCGCGCGCGGCTCGACTGCACCTCGTTGCGCCGCGCGGCCTCGGGGCTCCTGATCGGAGACGAGTCGAGCGCGTGGCACTGGCCGACGATTATGCGGGCGCACGTGAGCCACGTTCTCTCGGTGGGAGCCGTGCCCGCGGACGGCGTGCCCGAGGCGAGGCTGCTCGCTAAGCTGCCGCGCGAGTGCGCCCTGCTCGGAATCGGCGTGGGCAGCAGCGGCACCGATGGCAGCACTGGCTCCGAGGAGCGCGGCAGCATGTCGACCGTCGTCACCGTTGAGGGGCTGCGGCGTGCCTTCCGCGCGTGCGCACTTCGCGACCACCCGGATAAGCAGCAACAGCGGGGCGTCGAGCCGTCCGCAGCGGCCTCGAGCTTCGCGCAATTGCAGGAAGCGTACCGCACGCTCGGCAAGGCCGTCGCCACAGAGCGCCGGCGGCTGCCCGAGTTTGAGGAGCTCGTGTACGCCTTCGTCGATCTGCCCGCCAGTGCGAACGGCAGCGCGGGCACCAGCGTCAGTGGCAGCCGTGGTCCCGGCGTCATGAGTGGTCCCAGCAGCGCTGCCGACGCAGCAGAGAGGGCTGCAGCCGACGCGGCCCTCGGCGCCGCCTTCCGTGCCCAGCTGCCGACCGCCCTCGCCTTTGCTGCGGAGGCGTGCCGCGCGGCGGACGGCGAGCTGCTGGTGCATGCCGCGGGCCGAACGCCAGGCGGCGCCCTCGCCGTCGTGCTCGCTATTCTAATCGACAAGGGCGAGGCGACGCTCGAGGGTGCGGCGCGAGCGCTCTGGGGCAGTGGCCGCGGCGACAAGAGCACGCAGCAGCGGCTCGCCGAGCTGCCGCCAGTACTGCGGCATGAGCTCGAGGTGTGGGCAGCGGAACGACGCACCCGCGAGCTGCAGATCTCGCACGAGGAGGTGCAGATCTCGCAAGTGCCCACGGAGGCGCCTTCGAGAGCTCCGGCTGCGCCCGAGCTGCCGACGGACCTCATCGGGACCACCCTGACGATGTGCGACCCGTTCGCGCAGGCCGAGCGGCTCGAGATGGCGCCCCACGCCATCTACCTCGACGACGAGGAGGTGCTCATCTCGGCGCCCAATGTCTCTGCAGCGCGGTCGGCGCGGCCGCTGGCCCCAATCTCCGAGGTCGACGAGCGAGCCCCCGCGCCAACCGGAGATCGACGGTACAACCCGTCGCTCTCGGTGGTCGATCCCTTTGCGGGCGCGGACGGCATGAGCATGGACCCGTTCGCCAACCTCGAGTCCTCTATCGGGGATGAGCGGTACCAGACGCTCTCGCCGGTCCAAGACGAGATCGCCACCGGCGGCATGCCGGCGCCGCCGCCCCCTGAGGCCTTGGAGACGTGCACGCTCGACTTCAGCACTGATCCCATAGGGTTGAGCGACTCGGTAGCGAGCACGAGCTCAATCGGCCTCTCTCAGACGAGCGAGACGGGCTGGCACGTCGACGCTCGCGGACGTAACGTGCTTGTCCTGCCCGAGCGGCCGGCGGGCAACCTGGGCGGACGCTTCCACTTTACGACGGTGGTCGTCGAGCACGAACCGGGTGCACGGGTTGGCTCGAGGGCCGTGAGCGAGGCAGGAGGAGTGGAGGCGGCCGAAACGCACTCGTCCGCCGTTTGATACTTCGACTGGCGTTTTCAAACCTCGCGTCGTGCATGAGTAGGAACTACGATGTTAACGCGCCCCGTCAATCGTCCGACGAATCGTCGCAACCCGACCCGGGGCAACCGCCCCGGCTGACCCCGCGGGAGCCCACGCCACCGATGAAGATTATTTTCTGTTCCCAACACATACAAACCGAAGAACTTATCGAGGGGCTCCGACACGACGACAGCGCCCGGGGTAGCGCCGAAGGGGGGAAACTTCTCGGGAACTTCGCGGAAGGCTCGGGATGGACGAGTTCGTGGACGACGACCTCGCCGCTGCGCTCGAGGCCTCGCGGCTTTTGCACGAAGATGAGCAGCAAAATTTATACTGGGCGCTTCAGCAATCGCTGCTGCAGTCACAGCAAGACGACGATCTTCTTTGGGCCCTCGAGATGTCGGCGACTTCTGCAATAACACCTCAGCAGCAGCCACAGCCACAGCCGGCGCCAACGCCGACTCCGCAGCCGCCGCAGCCGCAGCGGCATCAGCAGCCACACATTCAGAGCAAGGCCCGATCGGAGCCACGCGCGCCAGCAGTCTCTGTGCTCGGCATACCCTCACAGACCATTCCAGCCACACCCACGACGCAAACGGCTCTGGAAATCACCTCAGGACGAGCTCAGAAGGTGTCGCAGAGGCCAGCACCAAGGCATGACGACGGACTAGCCGTATTGCCTGCTCGTGGCAACCCAGCTCGGCAGCGCAGACAGCGGTTGCAACGTGACGCAGACACAGCAGCTCCTGGCGCAGAAGCCGGCCCTAGTTCTGTTGCGCCGTTGTTACCGCCGCCTGCTCGTGCTCTCCGCGTGCCGAGACAGGGGCCTCCGAATGCGCCTCCCACAACCACAGAGCACCCATCATGGCGGGTGCCGGCGCTGCCGCCCCCGGCGCTATGGGCACCCGTCGACCCGAGCGCTGGTGCTCCGATCATCGTGTGGATGCGTCAGGAGATGCGCTTGGCAGACAACCCTGCTCTGCACGCTGCGGCGACAACGCGGCGTCCAGTACTCCCCGTCTTCATCCTCGCGCCGGACGATGAGGAGGGCGGATGGCCCATGATTGGGGCCGCATGTCTCTGGCAGCACCACGCGCTCATCCACTTGCAACACGGTTTGCGTTCGGTCGGCTCCGCGCTCGTGCTGCGAGATGGCCGGCGGCAGGGCTCAGTCACGGTCAACTCGGGCGCTGCCAGCAGCGGCGGCTCGCTGCTCGAGCTGCTCGAGCTCATTCAGGAGAGCGGCGCCACGGCTCTCTTTTACAACAAGTGCTATGAGCCTTGGCGGCGAACGCGCGATGTGGCGATCTGCACGACGCTGCGCGAGCTCGGCCTCGAGGTGCGTGAGCACGTGGGGAGCGTTTTGTACGAGCCCTGGGACGCGCGGCCGGACGAGCGCTCGTCACAGATGGGCTTCGGGTCTGTCGGCTTCTTCTTGAATGCGTGCGCGCACTTGCCCGACCCGCCCCCGCCGCTCCCTGCGCCGACGAAGCTTCATGCGCCATCCAGCTGGCCTCGGAGTGCGGCCTTGAACGATCTCCGCCTCGTGCGCTGGCCTTGCCGATCAGACGGAAGCGTCATCGACTGGGGCCACGGCATCCGAAGCTTTTGGGCGGCGGGCGAGGCGGCCGCACAGGCCGCCCTCGAGTCGTTTCTGTCGGAGGCACTGCATCGATTTGATGGCAGGCAGCGCCATCGCGCGGACGAGCGCAACACGTCGCTCATCTCGCCGTTCATTCGGTTCGGCGAGCTCTCGCCTCGTCAGGTGCTCCACCGTGTGCACGAAGGCACTGCGGGTGCACGCCGACCTCCGGCCGCCTTCCTGAGGAAGCTCGCGTGGCGGGACCTGGCCTACTGGGCCCTCTGGCGCTTCCCAACGCTCGCAGACGAGCCTTTTCGGCCGCACTACGCCACGCAACCGTGGGAATCCGACGAGAAGCTGCTGGACGCGTGGAGGCGTGGCCGGACGGGCTATCCGCTCGTGGACGCCGCGATGACACAGCTGTGGCACGTCGGCTGGATGCCCAACTACATGCGCCACGTCGTCGCCGGCTTCCTCGTCGAATTCCTCAACTTCGACTGGCGCCATGGCGAGCGCTGGTTTGCCGAGACGCTCGTGGACGCCGACACAGCGATCAACGCGTACATGTGGCAAAATGGCGGGCACAGTGGCATGGACCAGTGGAATTTTGTGATGCATCCGGTTTTTGCCGCCAAGTCGTGCGACCCAGAGGGCGACTATGTGCGCCGCTGGCTACCTCAGCTCGCAAAACTGCCCATCGAGTTCATCCACTGCCCGTGAGTAGTACGGCATCTCAAATCGGATGGCTCATTGATCTCTCCGATGCCTTGCATGCGCTCGCGTGCTCCTGAAGAACGCCCCTGATCCGTTCCTCGTCCGCTGCAGGTGGGAGGCACCAGCAGCCTTGCGTGCAACCGCCAAGGTCGTTCTCGGCAACGGCCGAGGCGCGAACTATGCGCAGCGGATCCTCGTCGACTTAGAAGCAGCGCGACGGCGCTCGTTTGCGGCCGTGATGGAGGTGCGCCGTGGCGCAGGCAAGGACTACATTCTGCCGTCGGGGCACGAGGCCATGGCTCTCGACAATGGGCAGCGCGCCGTGCTGATCACGCGTGTCGACTTCCGCGAGGGCAAGCTCACGACCAGGCAGACCGCAGAGTCGAAGTGGGACGAGCGCAGGCGGGAGCGCACTGATGACCTTTCGCGAGCCATGCAGGACAGCATGCGCGAGCACAGCGCGTCGAATTCCCTCGACGGCGGCCTGCGGCTGGCGGAGGAAGAGCAGCTATGATTCGAGAGTCACATGAAGTCAGTCGAGTGACGAACACTCATGCTGGTTGTCTAGCACGGCCCGAACGGCCGGTTCCCGTGCTCTCTCAAAGTCACGCACATGAGGATCAACTATCAAGTATGTGGCACTCTCACTCAGACATGTCTACCGTGAACACAAGACAAGGCGTGACTTCACTCTCTCTTTTCACAGTATTGGGTTTAGTTCTTCACAGCATTGAAACTTGAGCCCCCTTTCTTAGACAAGTTTCAATCTATGCCAACAATGTCCAGCCCTTCACGCCGTTGCATCGCAGGCCTGGTGCAAATGACGTCGATCAATGACACGGCTGCCAATTTCGCGACTTGCAAGAAGCTCACCCAAGAGGCCGTCCGAAAAGGATGCCAAATCGTCTTCTTCCCCGAGTGTTTTTCTTTCATGGGTGCTCAAGCAGGCGAGGCCCAGGCTGTGGCGGAGACGTTGGATGGCCCAACCATGGGTTGGTACAAGCAACTCGCCCAAGATGAATCGGTGTGGCTTTCGCTAGGTGGCTACCAGGAGAAAGGGCCTGAAGGCGATCCTCGGATCTATAATACGCACGTAATCATCAATTCAGCCGGGAGCCTCATAGCTGCATACCGCAAGATCCACCTGTACGACGTGCCAATGGTCGGCCTAGTTGAGTCGAAGCAAGCGATAGCTGGCCGCGAGCTCCTCAGCTGTGACTCGCCCGTCGGCAAGCTTGGTTTGGCCATCTGCTACGACATGCGCTTCCCCGAGATGCACCAGAAGCTCACGTTCACACACGGTGCCGAGGTGCTCACCTTCCCGTCCGCGTTTGCCATGAAGACCGGGGAGGCGCACTGGGAGACATTGCTGAGGTGCCGCGCCATCGAGTGTCAAACGTATGTTGTCGCAGCAGCGCAGGTGGGTCAGCACAATGAGCATGGCAACAAGCGCCAGTCGTGGGGCCACGCGATGGCGGTGGACCCGTGGGGCAAAGTGGTGGCCCAGTTTGGAGGCGCTGGCGACGTTGGCGTGAAACCCTTCGAAATCGACCTTGACCTTGTGCAGAAGACACGTGATAATATGCCGATGCACACCCACCGCCGCTACGACCTCTACACCGATCAGCCTGTGGCTGGCGGTCAGTCGCTCTTCTCAGCGCTGCCACACCTGGCGTACGCTGCAGCTGTTCCGATCGGCCTCTTCATGGTGGCCTCTGCCACACGTGTTTTGCGTGCACGTGCTGCGTAGAGGGACTCGGGAGGTAGCACACTCTAGACAGCGTGTGGCGCTCGCAACCCGAACCGTGCCACATAATATGCCCTCAGGCGTGAGGCTATACGCCTTGGCCCTTGCGCCGCGGCGGCGGCGCGCCCCCCGCCCGTACCGGGCCGGCTCGCGGGTTATAGCTTATACGAATTTCGAAAATTATAGTTTATTCGTAATTTACGTAGCGTGTAGCGTAATCTTTGAAGATAAAATCGGTATCGCCGCTCTGCTTCCCCCTCGCGCGGGCTGTGCGGCCTCGCCTGTGGGTTACCTGTGGGTGTGGCACTGTGGCCTCTACTCCGCCCGCGCCACGCCGACCGCCGGCCGCGGCCGTGGCCCGTGCCACGCGATGTATCGGGCCGAGCAGGGCCAAGGCGCTCACACAGCACACTGAGAGAGATCCGGAGAGCTGTAACATATATGCATGCAAATTGTGCGTGGCGCGTGAGCGGCTCGGCCGTCACTCTGTTCACCGCCGTCATCGGTAGTCCCTGCCTCGGACCACCTCTGTGACGTCGGGGACGCGTCGCACTGCCTCCATGAGATTCTCAAGCTGCGTTCGATTCTGCACCATGACGCTGTACTTGAACGCGCTCTTGCCGCCAGCATTGAAGATCTCCGAATTGACGTTTACAATGTTGGTGGCCTCGTTTGTCACGACGCTCGCTACGTCCATCAGCATGCCGCGCCTGTCCTTGCAGAAGACGACGATCGACGCGTGATAACCCATCTCGGGCTTTGATGCGGTATCCATAGCTTGCCGGAACGCTTGCCGGTGCGCCGCCGCATCCACAAGGGTGAGCTCGCCGCTGTCCAGCTCCTTGGCTAGCGATGGGCACTCCCCGAAGGCACAGTGTATAGTGCCTGACGCGGCGACCTTGGATCCATCTCCAATCGCTGCCCCTGCTGCTGCCCCTGCTACGTCTGGCTCACTCACCTCACCTGCGCCTATCAGCTCATCGCCTGGCAGTGGTTGGCAGTCTGGGCAGAGCTGCCACCCCTGGGGGCGCTTTTTCCTCGTGCTCGATGGGCGCGCGTCGTAAGCGCCGGCAGGGGCAAGCCCCGGCAAGAGCATCGAGGAGCGTTCGAAAGCCACGATGTCGCCATTCAGCAGCTCAGTCGCAGGCGGCGCGTTGGCCCCGTTGAGCATGGGTACAGTGCCTTTGAGAGAGATGTTGAGGTGCTTGGCGGCGTCGCCGAGGGTGGCTCCCTTGGCGAGATTGAGGATGCGCCCATTGCGCGTAAACACGAACACCCGCGTACCGAGCAACTCTCGGCGCACTAGCTGCATGAACTCGTGCGCCGAGTCCACCTGCACCTGCCATTGTCGAATGATCTGCAGCCACGGCAGCGAGGCTGCCTCGTCCTTGTATGCCCAGTGCGCCGCCGCGCCATACTCGGCGACCAAGTGCATCGCCTGCGTGCGGATCTGCACCTCGAGCGGCTGTGTGCCGCACAGGACAGTCGTGTGCAGCGAGCGGTAACCGTTGGGTTTGGGCGAGCTGATGTAGTCTTTGAGCGTGCGTGGCATGGGCGTCCAGCAAGAGTGCACCTTCCCGAGCACGTGGTAGCACAACGCATTCTCCTCCTCGGGAGAATGCTGCTTGCTCTTCTGCAAGCCCGGCGACGTAGCGCCATCTGCAGTCTCAGGTTCGGGACAGAGGACCACTCGCAACGCCACCAGGTCGTGAATCTTTTCGATGCCGCACTCGTGCCGCTGCATCTTCTTAAAGGTCGAATAGATGGACTTGGTGCGCCCGCCGACGTGCACCGAGCGCAGCCGGCCCTGCAGCCACGGGTCGGTCAGCAGCAGGTTCTCGATCGTTTGTTGGGCGTCCTCGAGGGTACGCTCATACGCAACGAATTTGGACGAGATCTTGGTACTCAAGTCGTCGTACTCGTCCGGGAACAGATACTTGAAGCTCAGGTCGGCGAGCTCGGTCTTGTACTGCCACATGCCCAGCCGATGCGCGAGCGGCGAGAAGATCTCGAGCGTCTCTCGCGCGATCGAGGCGCGCTTGTGCACCGGCATGTATTGGAGCGTGCGCATGTTGTGCAGACGATCGGCGAGCTTCACCACGACCACGCGCCAGTCATCGGCCATGGCGATGAACATGCTCCGCATATTCTCCATCTGCTCCTCCGCTTTGGAAGAGGCCTGGAGCGTATCAATCTGGCTGCGGACCATCTTTGGCAGCTTCGAAACCTTGGTCTCGCCTTCGACGATCTTGCGCACCGTCGAGCCGAAAAGCCGCTCGAGCTCGTGGAACGTGAGGCTTGTGTCCTCTACCGTGTCGTGAAGCAACCCGGCAATAATCGTTGATTTCTCCATCTGCGACTGAGCGAGGATGATCGCGACTGCCACCGGATGTGTGATGAAGGGCTCACCGGAGCGCCGACGCTGTCCGTGGTGGGCAAGCAGCGCCACTTCGAGCGCTCGCCTGACTTCCTTTTGAGCAGATGGCCGAAGATAGTCCGTTGTGTCCAAGACCCGCCGGTAGTACTCCTCCAGGGACTCGAGCACTTCTGGATCCTTGCTGACGGCATCGATGTGCTCGATGAGGCACGGTGCATCCTGTGAGATCTCCCTGGCAAACTGCAATGCTGAGCTCGGCGCGGCACAGCGCCGGCTGAAGGGGGTCACACGTTGCAGTAGTGGTGGCCGAAGTAGCGCCAAGCAAATCAGTATTCCCCACATGACCGCCGCTGCTCTGGCGAGGGCTCGACCCTGAGACGCCTGTGCCTCGACAAGGGAATGGGACTCGATGGCGGCGCGATCAAAGAGAAAGACCTCGCCCCCCGATCGTATGCGCTCATCACGGCGTTTCCGAGGCGGCAACAGCACATGTATATTCACAAACTCCTTTCAATCAATGGTGCTCGGCCTCGCACTGTACTGAGAGCAGCCCACAAGGACTAGCTGCCGGCAGCGTGAGCTCGACGACGCTGCCGACCTTGGGCACCCACACGCGCTTGGTTTCGCTGAGCAGAAGGAGCATGCGTTTCGTCTCGGCGAGGACGAGGCCAACGGCATGCTCGTACGAACCGCAGCGGCTGTGCACTACTCGTATACGCGCGCCGTGCCAGTCGAGCTGATTCATCAGCTGCGATGCCTCGGCGGCGTCTTTGGCGGCGCGGAGCGCATGCGCCGCGTACTTTTGCCAGGCAGCGTGCTGCTGCAGAAGCTGCTCGTAGGTGACCGAGCGCACCGCCTCGATGAGCACCTTGCGCCTTGCGGCGCGCGACATGCCTGCGCCTGCAAGCCGTGCACTCTTACCTTTGCCAGCAGCTGCGCCCGCAGCAGAGGAGCGACGCGGCCGTCGCAGCTCGCCCGGGGCAATGGTCACGGCATTCTCGAGCAGCAGCTTGCGGCCGCGTAGCTTGCTCTTGATCGTGGCCTGCGCCACGTCCCTTCGGCTGTGTTCTGAGAGCACGGCTTCTGCAAACTCCATTCACAAAAACACGACACCAGGTGTTCGGCAGCCGGTGTTTCATCCCGCAACTTCACCGAAAACTTTCTGTCGTATGCATCACCCTACATGGGATGGCGGGTCACGAGTTCTCCCGGACTCACCGATGTGTTCACTTCGACCCGAAACGATTTCTTGGTCTGTCATGCACCCGATGAATTCACCAATGTTTCTCAGTGCCTCATCGCCGATGTACGGATTGCCGCCGCGCGGCGGCAGCCCCGTACAAAATTTGTCACAGGAGCTTGTGCGACGCCTGGCCGAGGTCGACGCGGAAGCCAAGTCGATGGAGCTGGCTCGGAAGCTTGCACACTTGCAGACAGAGGCTCGCCTAGTTGCTCAGACGAAGCAGGACGTGCAGAATGAATTTGAGCGCAGCAGGCAGACGATTGAACGGGCGTACGGATCGGTGCTCCTACGACCCGAGAGTCCAGGTGCCGATTTGGATAGCGAGGTGGAGGAGGCCATGTGGTGGTCACGCGAGCAGCAGCGCCGTGAGACCGACCTCGTGGCGTGGGAGGAGGAAGAGCGGCAGCGGCGTGCGCAGATGCTGAACGCCTGGGAAGATGCCGACCGGCAGCGCTGGCAGCATGAGGAGGAGGAGCGACGTGCGACGCTCGCACGAATGTGGGATGCCGAGGAAGCGGAGCTGCGACGGGCGGCGGAGGCACGGTGGGAGGCGCAGCAGATTAAGGAGCGCGCGGCGGCCGAGCAGCAGCAGATCCTGCTGCTCCAGCAGAAGGCGCTGCGCGAGCAAGCTGCTGCTGCGGACGCCGCACGGCGCGCGAACGAGCGCGCAGCGTGGGAGGCCCAGGAGCATGCGAGGCGCGAGGCGGAGCGGCAGCGGTGGGACCAGCAGCAACTGCAGACGCGCGAGGCGGCCGACGCCGAGCGACGCGCCAAGGCGGAGGCGGAGGCGCGCGAGATCGAGCGCCAGTCGTGGCTCGTCATCGAGCAGGCGCGCCGCGCGGCGGAGCGGGAGCGATGGGAAGCGCACGAGCACGCTAAGCGGGCAGCTGCGATCTCCGTCGATGCCGCTGCCCAGTTGGCGGCCGTCTCCACCGCCGCGGCCCTCAACCCGACCATCGGCGGCGCCATGCGACGGAGCAACTCACAGGGCACCATGGCTCAGCGGCGTCAGGCACGCTCGCAGGCGCAGGCGCACACGCCGGCGCTGAGCTCCAATCTACCCGACGTGGGCATGGACGTTCTACGCGAGCCACCACTACAGCCCGCACCGCAGCCTCCCAGCTCCTTTGCCTCGGGCTCTCGGCAGGCTCTCTTCGACGCGGCCAAGGCCGACCCGGCCGAGGCCGAAGCCGCCGCGGCAGCGGAGGCAGAGGCGCAGCACCGGGCGGCCGCGGCGGCCTTCTCGTCGTCGAGGCGGCGAGAGACACCAAACACAAGGAGGCAGCCGCTGACAGAGGCGAGTGCAGGCGGGTCGTCGGCCTGGGCTTCCGAGGCCGAAGAAGTGACGTTGAGACGTTCCACAGGCACATCTCCTCGGGCTTCCGAGGCCGAAGACGTTGCGCACGCACGCAGAGAGGTGGCTCTCGCCAGGGCCGCCGCGGAGAAGGCGGAGGCGGAGGCGGCGTTCGCGCAAGCGGAGCTGGCCAAGGCGGAGGCGGAGAAGAAGCGCGCGCTCGCACAGGCGCAGGCGGAGCGCTACCGCCTCGAGGCCGAGGCGGCGCGGGCAGAGACGCAAGCCTTGAGGGACGCGAGCATTCGTGACGCTGCCGCCTTCGAAGCCGCCGAGGCGGCACGCAGGGAGGCGATGACGGCCGCCGCGCACGCCTGCGATGCGGCGGCGCGCGGCGCCGTACACGCAACGAGCGTGCCCAGCACGCCCATCCATCGGACTGTATACGTCGAGCCTGCAGCGCCCGCTCCAGCGCTGGAGGAGGCGCCTCTGTGGGGCGCTCCTCAACGACTACTCAGCGCGCTCGGGATCTGCACCTCGCCCGATGCAGCCGCGAGCCGATCAGGGGGGAAGGCGGCGGCGGAACTGCGGTTGTTCACCGCCCTTGGCATCTGCCCCTCGCCCCACGCGCACACGATGGGTGCCGGCGCCACGGCGGAAGCGGACAGGCCCACGCCTCCGTCGGCGTCACGGGACGCACGCCAGCTCGAGGAATATCGCAAGCTCCGGCACGGCGAGCAGTTGGCCGACGCGAGGACCTCGGCGGCAGGGTGGGCTCCCCCGATCGTTGCGGAGGCGTTTGCGGCGACGGCTTCGACGCTGCCTTTAGAAGGGTCGCTGCGGCCTTCGGAGGCGGCGTCCACCACGCGGCCTCCGACACCGGAGCCAGCATCACCGACACCGCAGCCAGGATGGCAAATAGCGGGCAAGGACGAGGACGGCGGCGCGAACGTGGATACGCAGACAGTGGATGAGTCCGGTGACGACGACGAGGAGCGGCGAGCCCGGAGCGAGCTGGTGCAGGAGATGGAGGTGGCGGAGGCGGTGGAGGCGGAGTCGCTGCCTGTCGTGACATTGCAAGTGGGCGCCGCGAAAGCCGTCAGAATCTCCGCCGCCGAGCTCAGAATCTCCGCCGCCGAGCCCAACGACGACCTCGCCGCCGCCATCGACGCGGCTTGGGCGCCTCCGGACGCGCCGCCACCAGAGGCGCCGCCGCCGCCGCCGCCGCCGCCGCCGCCGCCGCCGCC
>PJAB01000549.1:0-24039 GCA_002887195.1 Chrysochromulina parva | reverse complement strand
CGTCGAACGACAGCGTGCCCGCGCGATCGTCCGCATTCTGCATCATGAGTGCCTCGAGTGTCAGCCTCGCAGGCCTGCCTTCGCGCGTGCTCCGGTGGGTGGCGACGACGATGCGCCGGAGGGCTTCGGCGTCAGCAAGGGTCGCCATGTTTTTTGACTTTGTGAATATCCCTGTGAAAATGGTAAAAAGGCACGGGGGGAGCCGGGACGCCCCCGCGCGGTACCCGCCATGGTGTGAATGTATGTATGTGAATGTGAATGTGTGTCTGTGTGACTTCTAACACACACGGGACACGCCGCCAGCGCGCGCATGCGGCGTTTTCGCCATGGATCGAGTCGCGCAGCAAGTCAAATACAAGGGGCGAGTTGCCACAGCCAACATCGAGGACCGCTGCGTCGCACGGAAGCATCTTGGAGAGCAGCGGACCGAGCTGCGCGGCCGCGATTAACCACTCGCTCGTCTCATCGTCCGTGGCTTGACGCTTCGCGTAGCGCTCTATCCAGTATTCGTTAGAGCCATAGGCGCGCTTCATAACAGGTGCTTAAGTGCGGTATGGAGCACAATTTGTTGCACGCGAGCGAGGTCGCTGCACGTCGCGACGTCGAGCTCCGCCCCTCTCTGTGCGTGGTGCAGCGCGTCGGTTTCCACACAGAGCACACCCGCGTCTCCCAAAACAGGACTTCACAGACTCCACAGTGTGAATATGTGAGCCTCGCGGGTTCGGAGTTGTGAAATCAGATGGGACAGTCTTAACAGACGCCTGCATCGTGCATCGTTTGATCCAAAGGGGTACAGGGGGACGGTATTCTTTCTGGATTCACACAGACGACAGACACAGTCACACTATCCCCACCACCTGATTTTGAACTCAGTGATTGACCAAAAGTGGCGGGTAGGACGGCGGAGGTATATATCTTTCTGGATCGGGTTCACAATTTCACACCTTTCACCTATCCGCCCACCACACCTATCTTTTGAACCCTCGTGCGTGAGGTATCCGATACATGCCCAGTTGCCCACAGCCCCACACCCACAGGTCCGGCCCTGACCCCTGCCGTTCGGTTACTCGACCTGCTCCTTGACCTGCTCCTCGTCATCGCCGTGCTCGCGCTCCTCCTCGAGCGCCACCTGCGCGACGACGAGCGCCGCGTCTGGATTCCTGGAGGACCATACGAGCGGCGGCATGCCCGCCTCCAGGCGCGCATACTGCACCGCTGCCTGCTCGACCGTTGCAAAGCGACCCGCGTACGCGCCATCAAAGCTCACGACGAATGGGCGCAGCTTCTTGAAGCCGCAGTGCCACCAGTCCTCAGCCACCCCGAGGTACCCGGTGCCCATGTAACCGTCGGTGATGCGGCGCGGGTCGAGGTGCAGCGGCATGCCTCCAGTCTCCAGGAGGACGTCCGGGCCGCTCTTGGGCGGAGGACGCGTGCGGAGGCGACTTCGGCCCTCATCGGCGCCCTCGGCATCCGAAGGCCCTTCGAGCTTTGGGCGTTCCTTGGGCTCGATCCATGGGCTCACCTCCCGGCACGTCAGGTACGCCTTGGCATTGTCCGGCAGCGTCAGCGGATCCCGGCGCCCGTACTGGTCGCCTACGTAGCGAACGAGCAGGTGAGGACTTACACGGCGCTTCGTGAGCAGTACAGCCTTGAACTGCGCCCGCCCCCCACCGGGATGGGGGCCACTCGCAAGTACGAAATCGTTGAGCGCCACGCCGGGCGGCAGCAGCGGCTCGCCGTCCTCGTCAAAGTCCGGAGCGTTCTCTTCTACGGCCTCGGCCTCGCCTGCCGCCGCCGCCGCCGCTGCCGCCGCCGCTGCCGCCGCCGCCGCCTCGGCCTCCCGTACCTCCTTCAGCGTCTGGATGGGTGGCATGCGCGGTGGCGCCGTGAGCGGGGTGAAGTCGGGCACAGTGAGCTCGTCGGAGCGTTCGGCGCTCGACACGGCGCTCGCGCCCTCGCCTCCCTCTACCGCTTCGGCACCACGCGGCAAAAGCGCGGGAATCACTGCCTGATACGCCTCGCCGACACGAATGAACCTGTTTGCATACTCGCCCTGCAGCATCACACGTTGGAGCTGCTCCTGATAGGTCTTGCTGTTCCACTCAGGCCGCGACTCCTTTTCGGCCACGTACTGAGCGCCCGCCGCCTTCAAACTTGCGCGCGTTTGGTCCACCTTTTCAAGCGCCGCTGCTGCCGCCCGCCGCATGGGCCGCGCCCTTGCAGGCCCTGGTGCGGAAGGCTCGCCCTCATCCTCGTCCTCGTCTTCGTCCTCGTCGTCCTCGTCCTCGTCATCCTCGCTGCTGCTCACGTTCCGTGAACGCTGTCGTCGATGCTTGCCCGCTGTCGTACTCCCGCGTGGTCGGCCCCGTTGGCGACGCATGACCTCATTCTCGTACTCAGTGATCAGCGGCAGGCCCACATTCGCCTTGGGCTCCCAGCTTGGCTCATATTTCTCTCCGTTTGGGCCGTCAGCCCACTTCACGAGGTACTGGATGCCCTTCCTGTTGCGCTTGTCGAGGATCTCGAGCGCCTCATAATCCGTTTCATCGGGCTCTGCATGCTGCTGCTCCTCCTCATCGTCGTCTGACCTTTTGAGGCGAAACCCCGGCGGAA
Source organism: Chrysochromulina parva (assembly GCA_002887195.1). Taxonomy (NCBI): domain Eukaryota; phylum Haptophyta; order Prymnesiales; family Chrysochromulinaceae; genus Chrysochromulina; species Chrysochromulina parva. Next base: position 21,426 of record PJAB01000549.1, on the reverse strand, counting down.
GTGAGGATAATACGCCTTGCTTTCCGGAAACGCGGCTCGTTCCACACCGCTCCTTGGCCGCCGATGGCGCGATCGCCGGTGGCTCCGCTTCGACTCTCGCGCGCTTCGGGTTCGACGGCAGTGAACCACTCGGCATTGACCTCTCGGCAGCCACGCACGCGGGGCAGGAGTGTACCGAAGATGATTGGACCAGCAATCAGGCAGAGAAACGATGCGTTCTAGTGTGGCTCGAAGGGTTCGGAGTGAGTCCTCGAGGCTCGGTGTTCGAAATCCCCCGTTATCGTTAACAGATTGACCGCTGACGTTCACACTTGACTTGACTTGACTTGACTTGACTTGACTTGTTCTGCTCACGTCGCGGCGCGTCCCGCGGAGTGGTCATCAGCGGTGAAGGATGCCAGCGATCGAAGCAACGGCTGCAGAGCTGCGCACGCTCGGCGTCGATGTGGTATTCTTCTCGACACTCGAAGGCCAAACGGTCGCGGTTCAGCTTGATGCGAAGCAGGATGCGGCTAGGAAGGATGCGGTGCAACGGGGCGTGGACATGCGGATCGCCTCAGGAATCGGGCATGCGCGGCTGCCACGGGCCGTTTGCTCCCCTTTGGAGTTTATAAGTGTGCACCGCATCAGGCGGGGCATGGCCGAAAGGAGGTTCTTCGACGTTCTGCATGCGAAGATAGGCGCGCCGAAGATCGTGAGCGCGTCAGCCATGCTGATGAAGCGCGTCTGCAACCTGCGCGCTGCCGATGCCTGTGAACGAGCGATGTTCTGGCGCGAGCGCCAGCGGCGGCCGATTCATCGGGGGCAGTCGCCTCGCATTATGGACGACCGAGCAGTCAAGTCCCGCTACTTGTGCTCGATACGCCTCAGTGCCGCGTCACGGCGCGCGCGGCTATGGCGCGAGGTCGCCCGGTCGTCGCCACCAGACGCACCGGCCGCTGCGACCGCGCGTGCGACCGACAGTGCGACAGGCCTGAGTGCGGCCGAGCGGCGCGCCATCGAGCATACGGCGGAGCAGCGGCTGCGTGAGAACAATCTCGAGCGCTTCCTTGCGTTTGGCGACGGCGAGCAAGCTGCCACGCGAGGCCTGGAGCTGGAGCTCGAGCCTCTTTCAGGCGAAGCGGTGTGGCAGGCGCGCGACGTGCTGAGCCGGGACGAGTGTGAGGCGGTACGGCTGGCCGCGTCGATCGCGGCGCGCGCGCGCGGTGGCTGGGACCGCACGCGTCATCGCAAATACCCCACCCAGGACCTTCCGCTGCGCTGCTTGCCCGCGCCCCTCCGTCAGCGTGTATGCGAGGCCCTCTTCCGCCGAGTGATCCGGCCGCTCGCGCCGACCTTTTGTGGGCCGGCCTTTTTGCCCGAGATGCTCGAGATGCGAGACGCCTTCGTCGTGCAGTACGATGCCGACGACCCGGCGGGCCAGCGCGCGCTCGCCATGCACACCGACGCCTCGCTCTTCTCAGTCAACGTACTGCTCTCCGACCCTGAGAGAGAGTTCATAGGCGGCGGCACCCTCTTCGACTTTGTGCGCAAGGGACTCAATGAGGAGGACGGGGCTGGCGCCGAGCCGGTCGCAGCCACGGAGGGCAGCTGGACTGTGCGGCCGGCACAGGGCACGGCGATCGTGCACAGCGGCCAGCTGCTGCACGGTGGCTTACGCATCGAGCGCGGCAAGCGATACATCCTCGTCGGCTTCATCGAGGTGAGGCGTGAGACCCCATACGCCGTCGACGACAGCTGCGCGGCCGCCGCGGACGCCTTTGCCAAATTTGGGCATGCGGCTTGGACTCGAGAGGCGCTGGGGAGCGGCGAGTTGCTTGTGCGCCTGCATCCCCAATCTCCCGAGGTCGAGATCCACTTGGCGGCGCCGATGAGGATCGATCCCCAATCTCCCGAGGTCGAGATCCACTTGGCGGCGCCGATGAGGATCGAGGCGGCCGCAGCGCCACCCTCCTCCTCTGCGGCGCACCATGGCCCGTGGATGCCACCATCGATGGCGCGCGCCAATAAGGGCGCTTCCGACTGGGCCGCCGAGCTGGGCGCGCGGATTCAGGGCAATTCGTTTGCTCCCTTTGTGCCGACGCGCACAGCGCAGGCCGCGCGTCTTGTCGCCCTTGGGGGCATCACTGCATCGGACGTGGTGTGCGACCTGGGCTGCGGCGACGCATCGCTGCTCTGTACCCTTGTGCGCCAAACGGGCTGCTCCGCCATCGGGTGTGACGTCAACGGCGAACTGCTCGCTCGCGCACGGGCGCGCATTGCGGACGACGACGCGTGTGCGAGCCGCATCGTGCTCAGCTGCGCGTTGCTCGCTGACTTTATGCAGAGCGCCGCCTTTGAGCCGACGACAGTGCTGCTCGTCTTCCTGGTCCCACAGCAGCTCGAGGCCCTTGCGCCCGACCTGCGCGCGGCCATCCTTCCCAGCGCAGGCCACCGGCGCTTGCTCTCCCTTCGCTATCCCATCCCCGGGCTCGTCGTGCGAGGCTCGATCGGTGATGAGGAGGGCTCCTCGAGCTCTGAGGATGAGGACGAGAGCTCGTCGTCCTCGCTTGCCCATACGACACGCATGGACGACGCGCCAGCATGGACGAGCTCGCCAGCATACTTTGGTCGCAGCTTTGGAGGCGCCTACCTGTACTGAGGTGCTCTCACACGCATACACACAAATCAGGTCTCGCCAGCACTGCGTGAACCCGCGGGCCGGGCTGTGGCGTGTGGGCGCAGAGTGGGAGCCGGGACGTTCACTAAAAAGCCGTACTACCCGTACTGTGTCTGCGGCGCGTGCGTGCGTGCGTGCGTGCGTGCGTGCGTGCGTGCGTGCGTCGTGCGTGCGCGTGATGTGAGTTTGTCTGATCGAGAGACGCGAGACGGGTCCGGTGATAACCGTGATCCGGAGGTGTTCGCCGTGCCGTGGCTACCTCCTCGGACCTCGCGCGTACGTGTGGTCGTTCCGCTACGATAGTCGATAGCCGATCGGATCGGCACGGTCGGCGGCCTGCCGCGGCCGCATTCCCGATTCCGGCGCGGACGACCAGAGCGTTCCGTTCGAGGTTCGTATAATACTATAATTGGCGTGGTGTATTCCGGCGGCCGCGTTTGCCGTTTCGGCGCCGGTGCGCGGTGTGGCTTTGCGTCCACACCTCTCACACTGACTGCCACTACCAGTAATGTGTGAATACTGCGAGCGCCGCCGCGCGTGTATACACGACACACCACTTCTACAACGCAACTTCATGCCGGCACGTGGTCGGAGCTCCGCTCGGAGACTGTTTCTCCAACGGACTGGAACTGCGACGACGGTCCGCATCGTCGGCGTCGCCGACGATCTACTCGCCAGAGCAAATCCTTCTTCAGAGCCCTCCCCATGGCGCCATGCGATCTCTCGACGTGCCTAGCTGATCTCATGCTGCCACCGCCTCCGCTCGGGCGTGTTGCGCAGTCAGCTGGCGCGTGAGCATGGAGACGGTGGCGAGCAGAGCGGCGCGCTCCTCCTCCGCCCGCTGCAGGCGCTCGTGCAGCCGCATGTGCTCCGCCGGCGCCGGCGCGCTGTTCTGGGTGCCTTCGACAGCGACGGGCGCTCGCGACGAACCCGGCGCAATCGGGCCGGCCGACTCACCCGTCATCGCCGCGAGCGTCGCTGAGCTGACCGGACCCTGAGATAGGCGGTCCGCTGGATCTGGAGACACCGTTGCCGCTGCGGTCCCAGCACGCGCGCCCTCAGCGCCAAAGACGGCGCCGAAGAGCAGCTTCTTGTCGAGCAGGAGGACAGGGTCGATGCTCGCCGTCAGGCACGCAAGAAAGTAGTCCGCGTGCGAGAGGCGCGCGCAGCGCACGGCGAAGACGAGCTCGCGCAGCGAGTACGGGCGCCCCGCGCCCGGCGGCGGCGGTGGCGCGTCGGCGGCAGCTAATTGCGGTCCCATCAGGGCGGGCAGGGCGGTGGATGACTCGTCGAGGGCCGCCGCCACGGCGCGGTGGCGCCGCATCCCCGTGAGTGTGTCCAGCCGGTACGAGGCCTTGCCGACAGAAAGGGTGCCTGTGGGGATAAGGGTCGAGGGGAGCCCTGTCGAAAGAGGCGGCGCGTCCGCAGAGAGAGAGCCCGCTACGACGGCAGCCCGGAGGATCTCGAGAGGCTCCGCGATGGGCTCGAGCCAGGCTGGCGGCATCGACACGGGAGCCGACGCCTGCTGCGAGGGCGTGGGCATCCGCGGCGGAGGTAGGGGTTTGGGCGCCAGTGGTGGCTTGGGCGGCGCGTTGAGCACCGACGCCGTCGTCTCGGCCAACGGGCGCGATGTCGACGATGGCAGCGCGAGGGTGTGCCGTTCGGGTACTGGCGGTAACTCGTCAACATTCACCGGCACGAGCCCCGGCGTGAACTGCGCCTCATCCTGTGGGGAGCCTCGCCTCAGAGTTTCCGTCAGCCACTCACTCGTCACAAAGACGGCGTTCGGAGCCACCTGGGACAGGTCTTGCGCGAGCGCACTCTGGTACTTGTGCCCCGGTGCACCACTCAGCACGATGTGCGTGCAGCTTGCATCGAGCACCGACGAGTACGCGCCGCCAACTGCCTCGACGTCGAGGCGCACTGCCTGCCGGTCGGCAGCGGAGAAGGCGGGGCCACTCACGCACACGACGACCCCGGAGAGCGGCTGCAGCACGTGATGCGGTTCGGGTGGAGAAAGGGTGCTTCCGGTGGCCGCAGCGTCGAGCAGCCATGATGGCCACACAATGGGCAGGCCCAGCCTGCGAGCCGCCCGCAGCTTCTCAGTCATGGGAGCCGAACGCACGGCGACGAGGTGCGTCGTGCGATCGGTGAGGTTGCCATCATACTCGGCGCCTGCGAGTGAGGCCACAGCCGCGTCGAGCGACCGCCGCTGCTCACTCGTGAGCCCAGTTGAGCAGACGACGAAGTCAATAGAACGGTAGATACCCGCCATGATAAGTAAAAGCTCAACACAACGCGCCATCAACAAATAAAACCAACCCAGAAGAAGAAGCACGGGAGCCGGGAGGCATGGCCACAACCTGCAAAGGCAGGGGGTGGCGAAGCCTTCACATTACGAGAGACTGTTACGAGAGTAGGAATACACCCGATTGTACGCGGAGTGAGTGAGTGAGTGCGTTTGAGAGTGAGTGCGAGTGAGTGAGTGAGTTCTTGAGTGAGTGAGTGATGAGTGAGTGAATGAGTGAATGAGAGTAGGACCGCACCTCCGCGCCGCGACCGGGGCCGCGTGACGCGTGTGAAACCCGCTCAGGCGGGGTGTAGCTGCTGTTGGAAAAGAAGAATGGACCGATCTCGCGTTGGCTTCCCCAGGTCCTTTTCCGATCTCCATACTTGCGCCTGCAACATGCGCCATTTCTGGCAGGTTTCATCACACCACGCAGCCTCATTCTCGCCGCGCGACAAGACAAGTCGGGGAATGCTGGCGCCGCTCATCGTAGCTTCGATTCTGAGCGGGTTTCCGGGCACCACGAACCGTGCTGGTCACACGACGGTCGACCCAGGTTTCGACCGCCGCCGGCTCGAGGACGAGCCTAACCCTTACACTTGCCCCGATGAGAACCACAAGTCGGCAGCCGAGGACTGGAAGGTCATGGGCACCAACCTTGGGGGATGGCTCGTCCTTGAGCCGTGGATCACGCCGAGCCTCTTCTACCAGTTTCTTTCTTCCGACGAGAAATATGGCACTGACGCGCCCAAGCACACCGGCATGGACTCCTACACGTTCTGCGATGCGCTAGGGCCCGTTGAGGGCAACAAGCAGATGCGCCGGCACTGGCAGGCGTGGGTGCGCGAGGAGGACATTGCGTCGATCGCCAAGACGGGATCGAACATGGTGCGCATCCCCGTCGGCGATTGGCAGTTCGCGCCCTACGGGCCGTACATCGGCTGCATGGATGGTGCCAATGACGAGCTCAAGCGCGTGCTGGACCTGTGCTCGAAGTACAAGATCAAGGCGTTGCTCGACATCCATGCGGTTCGCGGCTCGCAGAACGGCTTCGACAACTCGGGGCAGGCGCTCGCGGTGAAGTGGACGCAGGTCACCTCGCAGGCCGACGACGGAGGCATCACCACCTTCGAGCATTGGCCTATCCGGTCGGCTGAGTGGGCGGGAAAGTTCGAGCTGTCGAGCTGGTCGTACTCGTCGATCAATGATACGAACATCAACAGCACGCTGGCCGTGGTCCAGACGATCGTGTCCATGTTCAAGGACCACCCGGCCATTTGGGGCCTCGAGCCTCTCAACGAGCCTTGGCAAGCCATCCCTCTCGAGGTGCTCAAGAAGTTCTATTGGGACGGGTATCACATTGTGCGTGAGGGCGCGCCCAAATGGATGTTCGTGATGCACGACTCGTTCCGCGGGTACCCGTCGGCGTGGTGGGACTTCATGAAGGGGTGCTCGCATAAGGTATTGGACGCGCACATCTATCAAGCTTGGAACCGCCCGGGCCTCATGTCTACCTTTTACAAGAATGCATGCAACTTCAGGGGCAACGTGCGCCAGATGGAGGAACAGGTCGACATGCCGCTCATCGTGGGCGAGTGGTCGCTCGCGACGGACAACTGTGCGATGTGGCTCAACGGCTTCAACGACAACCTGCCCGGCTATCCCAAGGTCTCCTGCCGCATGTTCCCGTGCGCCGCACCGTACATGGGTTACGAGCAGCCCGGTACGCCGCCCTCGAACGAGATGCCCCTGCAGGGGCCGTATGGCACGGGCGTTTCGGGCCCGCAATTCGGCCAATGCCCAGTGGGCGTCGAGTGGGGCGATAGGAATAATGAGTACATGACCACCCTCACCATGAAGTCGCTCAACTCGTTCAACAGCGGCCACGGCTGGTTCTTCTGGAACTTCCGCACAGAAATGGAGCCGCGCTGGTCCTTCATTCAAGCCTACTACAACGGCTGGTTCCCGGGCAACGTGTCGGACGTGCATGCAGCTGAGGTAGTCAACGCGTGCCCGCCGCCCACGGTCGCCGCCGTCGCGCTACCCGAGGCCGTTGCCCCGACCGCCGCCATCGCCGCCGTCGCGCTCGGCCTCGCCGCCCCGCAGCCCGCCGCCACGAGCGAGGCGACCTCGGTGCTCGCTGCAACTTCGACGCCACGTGGCGTGCCCCTTCTGGCGGCGGGCGCCGTGGTGAGCGCCGTGGCGGCGGCCTCTGCCCTCGTGGCCCGCCGGATGCGCGGCGCCCGGCGCGAGGCGCTTCTCGAAGACCTCCTCGGCAGCTCGCGCGCGGACTCGGACTACGCCTCATATGGCCAATGAGCGCGCAGGGGGCATCAGCGAGGCGGGAGCTGCTGCGTATGCTGCGGCCGTCCGTGCGCACACGGACGACGCTAGCGGTGGGCCGGCCGAACTATGGTGCACACGCGGAGCCTCATGCACTCGACGCGTGCACAAGGACAACGAGGAGGTTGCGCGGGACAAGCACAAGGAATGACCATGGCCTTCGTCGTCGTCATGGCCTTCGTCGTCGTCGTCGTCCATGGCTGTGGCCATGTCACGTCGCCACGAGATCTTGGGACTCCGATATTCCGGAGCAGCCAGCAGGCGAGCTGAACAGGAATAAGGACAGATGGAACCAGCGACGAGCCGACGACGCGTGTTGGCTAGTGTGCACGTGCGGCATGGCCATGCAGTGTCAGCTGAGCGTGCTGCGCGCAGCACCGCAGGTGCGCGCACATCTACGGAGGCGGGCCGGGGTATGGTGAATCGGATCCGGGCACCTACGAGCTGTGTACTCAAGCTCGACTACTATGATCTATGTGTGTACTGTGCTTGTCTTTGACGTGACCGGCGGCCCGAGAGCAGCGCCAATGCGCCATGCGCCGAGAGCCGAGTGAAAACCTGTCGTGTACAACCGAGTCGGTAATTTTTCGCGACGGCGCACGTTGGACCGGACGACCCGAGTTTCGTGTAAGCTCAAGCGTCCCGCGCGTCCGGTCCGGGTCCGCAGTCCGCGCGACGTCCCCTGGGTCCGTACCGAGTGTCCAGACGACGGAGACGCCTCTGATGAGTATGTGACTCACTCCATGCGGCGATATGGACGCCACATATCTCATATGTGCGTCGAGTACTAAGTGCATTACCGTACCACTCATGCCCTCCTGGCGCTGACTGCATTTAGTTGTCCTCGCCTTCCTCTGCTTTCTTATCCTCTGTCGGCAGCTTTGCGGAGATGGCCGTTCGCGCTGAGACGAGCGACAAGTACGACTGCTCGCACGTGGTACAGACCAAGCTCCGAGTCCTTCTGGTCTTGCGCTGGACGAGTGAGAGCGAATCCCAGTGAAGGATCAAGTTGTGGCATTCAGAGAGCACCGAATTCGCAATGTTGGTCTGGCTTGGCAAGTAAAAGTAGTCCTGGAGTGCCATGGCAACAGAGGCCACTGCTACGGAGATCGCGATAAATTCGGCACCACCCGTCACGGCGAGGAGCGCACCAACAGTATTGGCAGCGATTGCTACCCCCTCCATGTAGGTGGCTCGATTGCTCAGTGTCGGGGCACGCCTCTCAAAGAACGCCGTCAACGGCCTCAGCCGACAGTGCATGTAGCTCTCGACGTCCAACTGCGAGTACAGGTTGTCGACGTACATCGACGAAGGCCCCTCCTCGTCTTTGGCGCGCTTTTTATCGTCTTTTTTCGAGATCTTTTCTTGGACTGCATTCTCATCGTAGTCTGGTTCCTCCTCTTCGGGAGGCGCTGGGGTCACCTTCGATTTCTTGGGCTTCTTGGACTTAGATACGCCCAGGATGACAATCTGATTGTGCTCGTTGAGGGCTTCAATGAACGAAGCTTTGTCGTTCTCGAGGTCCATCCCACCTTTTTGGCCCATCTGCAGCGATCCGCCTTTGGCCACCTCCGTGCTTATGGCCGCTGTGTAGATCGCCTTGCAGGTTTCCACAAACAGTTGACGCATCATGACCGCGCGCTTCTTCGGTGAGATTTCTGGTGGTGGTTCCTCACCTTCTTTGGGCGGCGGTGGTGTCGGGTCGTAAGCATTCGTGCGAAGGCGGTAATCGTAGATCTGATTGACGATCTGGAATGCCGCCATATAGCACGTCGCCCATTTCTCGCGCGGGCGCATCTTGCTACGAATGGCGTTGAGCAGTGCAGAGATGATGGGTAGCAGCACCATTGTCATTTCAAGCGCAGTCAGGCCCTTGAGCGGGTTAACCTCCTCAGTAACTGCCCCTTCGACGACGCCGTCTAAGGCGCCGCTGCTCAGCTCACCATTCTGGATCGTGTCGAGCACGGGTGTCAGCGCGGCAAGCGCGGCAGCAAGGTCCGAGCTTGCTGTCTCCAGGGCATAGAGGACGGCCAGGACCGTGGTTAGGATTGCATTGCAGTACGTGAAGAGTTGGATCGCATCTGCAATCTGCTCGAATTTGATGGCATTCTCGTAGAGCGTCAGGTGGCGCTTCCACGCCGTAAGGATGCACAGCTGCTCCGCCATGCCGAGTCCAAGCTCTGGGACGCCGCCGCCCGCGTTGAAGACCACCGCCATGGTGTCTAGTACGCGGTCCGACGGATCATTCATCACATCGACGGCCAAGATGGTATCGCGCAAGATCATCGGCGCGCGCTGGTTGAGCTCCATCATCATGTGAATCTCAGGCAGGCCAAACTTATGCCTCCACGCGTTGTTCGAGACGGTCGCATCGTTTTTTATCAGGTTGAGAATCTCGTTGGGCGTCGGGCACGTCACTTGCGATAGCATCGCGGCGCGAATCGCAGCGAAAGCCTGTGTTAGGCCGCCCGTGTTGTGCAGCATCACCATTTTGTAGCCCTGCTGAACGCGCGACTTGAAGCGGTCAAACATCATGTCCTGCCCATTTGCATGGATAAAGCCATACTCGCCGAGGCCCGATAGGTCAGGGGCGTCGTGCGCAACATCGAGCAGGATATAACGGTTTGCGCCACCCCAGAATGTCTTCAGGTAGTGATACTGCCACTTGCTGCGCCTTTGGACCGTTCCATCGGCCTGCACATGGACGGCTTCGGGCTTGCGCGGGAGCGGACTGTTCATAAAGAAGTCAGCGTATGGATCTGAATACTCAGCAAGGTCATAGAATTGCATGATGTCTTCTTTATCCTTTGGCTCGTCGTCGGACCCGAGGTTCACACCAGTCTTTTGGATTCTCCTCATAGTGTCGATGCATGTCTGGGTGACTGGGTCGATGGGGCCTGTACCGCTCTGGCCCTTGAATTGCTTGAGGCGCGAAAAGGCGTCGATGCAGAGCACCTTGGGGAGGTCACGAACTTTCTGCAGCGCTATCTCAAGGATTAGCTCAGCGGACGGCGACTTCGCCGACACGCGGTCGACAACGATGAAATTCGGAGCGATCACGGCTTGCTCGAGCACGGAGACGAATACAGTGGTGAGTCTGAGGAAGATGACGTCATTGATCACTTTGAGCGAAAAGTCCTCCATCTTCTTGCTGCCCTTCTCGATACCACGAAGCTCCCCGTGAAGCTCTCCCCATCTCCTGAACTTTTCGAAGGCATGCACTTGATCCCTGAGCGCTGGGGTCGCAAAGTCCTTGGGATGAATGGTACCTGCGTCTGCACTCACCAGAAAGTTGGGAGGCTCGTCGTTCCAGTTTTCGGCGAGAAGAACCTGCAGGTCCTGGGTGTTGAGGCGCCTGCCATCGGGTACGAAAAGCGCTTTGCACTCACGCTGCGTCTCCTTCACGCTGAACACCGTCCACTTTGCGTTCGAACTTCCGTCTTCCGCCTCTTCCTCAGGCGCCTTTTCCAAGTCAGGTGCGGCTTCTGCCTCCTCGCTGGGGGAAAGGACCGTCCCTTCGAGAACAGGTGCCTCACGGCGCTGAGGCGCAGCATCGTCACCCGCAGGCGGCGCCTCATCACTGGCACTCGCTGGCGGAGCCTCATCACTGGCTTGGGATGGAGCTGCCTCGGCTGGAGCGTCAGGAGCTGCCGTGTCGGCCGGTTCGGGAGGTGCTGGCTCCGCCGCAGCGCCAGCGTCTGCCATGCGGACCGGTGGAACACGAACCACCCGCTCGGCTGGCCGGTCCGTATGGTCGCCGTGCGAGGTCCCAACGTACGCGCGCCGTTCCGGCAGGTTGCCTCACACCGAAACACGCGCCTTTGACGGCGCTCCGGTTCAAAAACAACGGGGGGAGCCGGACACACGAGACAGACACACGAACGTCACAAACGCCGGTCGACAAGATGTAATTCACCCGTGTCACAGGAGAGAACTAGGGAGTAAAATCGAACGAACGCTCCGTAAGTGGCGAAGGGCTTATTCAGCTCGCGCGTGCGTGCCGCGTGCGTCGCGTCGCGCGTAGTATATCCATTTTCACATAGTATTACTGGATCTGAAAATGGAATCCGGAGTTTCCATTTACAGTAACTCTCGCACAGGAGTGAAAGGAGTGGGCGAGTGTGGCGCTGTGTGGCGGGCCCACTCCTGGCACGCTCCTGACTTTCATGGCTCTCAGATGCGCGGACCGTGGCCCGTTCCCTTGCATCGAGGGCTACTGCCACATTTCCGGGTACGTCTCGTGCGAAATGCTGAGCTCGTCCTTCTGTGCCGCCACTTTTGAAGATCTCTGGACTGAGTTGCCACATCCGTCGCTCGCTGGTCGCACTGTAGCCGAGGTTTGCCCCTATGCCTGCAATCTGTGTGATGAGCGCTGCTCGAGCCCTCTCGACCTTGAAACGGAGCCCTCATTCACGGCCGACTTCCTCGCTGCCTATCGCGATAAGCCAGTCAACCACACCTGCGTCGCTCATCTCTGGATAGATGCGGTCCGGCCGACCTTGGGCACGCCTCAGACTGCGATGCTTGCACGAACCACCCTGGCGACGGCACTCATGAGCGTGCTCGAGAATACACGGCTCAATCTTGTCAGTTGCGCGCAATCCCGCCGGTCTTGCGTGCCGAGCCGACCTTATCTACAGATCTGGGCGCTGGAGCCGCTCCGGGAGTCACCGGCGCAGTCCTGCCCCGAGGGCGCGGCTCCATTGGGCCATCTGCCATTTGCAGTGCCGCACTGGCCGATTGAAACCAAGCCCTCGGCTCGAGAGCTCGCCGAAGCCACACTCCAACCCGCCAATTACCTGCAAGCCCGACGCGCCTTGAAAACGGCAGGCGTTGCAGTGGTAGTTGGCGCCCTTCCACGCCCGTTGGCGTTGGAGCTTCGCGAGTTCCTGTTGCACATCGCTCCTCGGATGAAGCACGCGCCCGTGCTCGAGGCGAATCATCGCGAGCACCTGCTGCTCGAACCCGACCTCCCGCTGGTGGCACGGGCCTTGACTGCAGTGGGCGTGCGCGCTGATGAGCGCGGCGAGCGGCGCGGGCTTCTTGCTGACCTGGTTCCAGATGGCGCCACGATCACCGAACTTGCTTCCATCATCGTACGTGCCGGCGCGAAGGAGCAGGCCGAGCACTTTGACACGGAGGCACGCTTCGGTGACTCGACCATGACGACGGCCTTCATTGTACTCCAAGACACCGCGGCCGAGCTTGGCGCGCTTCGTGTGTCTCCGGGCACGCACGCGACACAGTCTTACGAATCCGCGGAAGACTGTCAGGAGCGTTGGCCGCGGTCTTCACAAGTGATCGAGGCGAAGTTGGGCAGCGCCACGCTCATGGACTCTCGATTGCTCCACCATGGGGGCGCCCATACGTTATGGCAGCACGTGCTGGCCAAGGCCGAGGGCACAGGTGGCGGTGAGGGCGACGGCAATGACGAGGGAAGCGACAGGATGGGCGGGTGTGATGCAACGGCACGCGTGGTCTTCTACTTTTCATGGGCACCGCCCAAGAGGCCGAGTGCACCCTTCCTGCCGATGGGATCGACCTATGCGCTCCGTGGCGAACTCTGGGGTCGGCTGACAGTGCCCTTAAGACCGATGGGACCTCTCTTCCATGCGATGCATGTGCCCATCACGAGCGAGGGCAATAGCGCGAAGGAGCCAGCGGAGTCTGGCAGCTCACTGCTACCCGCCATGTGGACGATTCTTGATCTCGTAACGCAGCGCATCGAAGTGTGCACACGCGGCCGAGAGTGGCACGCCAGGGTGGCGCTCGAGTGTCTCACCTCATATGGCGTCGCCAACGCCGCCATCCTGTTTGTGCGGCACCGACGGCTCGAGCAAGCCACACTCGGCATCGGGCGGAGCGACTGGTGCCCGTTGTGAATTATGCTGTTTCGCACCCGTCCAGAAACTGTCGTCGAAACTGTCGAAAGGTGACCGAACCGAACCGCGACCGCATTGATCATTAGACGGATTGTGACGCGCGCGGGCCCGAGGTGCAACAACTTTGTACGTACTAGGAGTTACTTCAACAAAATTTAAGCTAGCACAATGTATCCAAAATCACGGCTAGTAGCTACTTTATCGGATCTAGGCGCTGGTGTGCCCAACACAAACACATCAGACTTCGGACTCGTGGTAGCCCTTCCAGTCGAGGGGCGCAGTCGGCGTCACCGGATCGAGAGAGCGCGTCTTCATCTCCTTCAGCAGCAGCAGCGTGGGCGCGTCCATTGGGCAGAAGTCACGCGCGCTTTCAAGCTTTTGCTGCGCCGTCGGCCAGTCGCCCTTGATGAAGGCGTCGATGCCCTCGTGGAAGGTCTTCGAGAACAGCTCGTACGCTGCCTCGGCGCCGTGGATCTCAACGAGACGTGCATTCATCTGGAGCCACAGGTTGGAGCGGTCGTCGGCGTAGATGCGGAAGGGCTTTTTGCAGTGCTTGAGCGTCACGTAGTCGATCAGGCGAACGCCCACCTTGATGTTGTCCGAGAGCAGGTCGTAAAACTGGCCACTCATGAGGATGTTGGAGGAGTAGATCTTGGTGGCCGCTTCGAGGCGGTCCGAGATCTTCACCTCGGGCGAGAGGTACGAGCAGTCGATCTTGGTCGTCGTGCCAACGGGGCCCTCCACCGACCAACCAAAGTGGAGGCCGAAGCCGAGCTTGGTTTGGTACACGCCGCGCCCGAACTTATTGTGCATCGCTTCCACATCGGTCACGAGCTGCAGTGTCAATGACGAGGCTATCTCGCGCACGCATCGGCGGAAGGATGTCAATGCACCGTCGACCACCTTGCCGTAGTCGGTGGACAGCATGGAGCGCCAGACGATCAGGAAGGCGTCGCCGATATTCTTGTTGGGCTCGCCGTGGTTGTCGTAGCAGCTCTGGTGGACGATCTCACCGACGGCGTTGGTGAAGAGCATCACCTGATGGCACTCGCAATCACATGGTGAGCATCCCCGGATGGCAATCGCAATCACCTGAAGAGCATCACCTGATCCTGCAAGCACTCCACCGTTTCGGTGAACTGGCGGATGTCGCAATAGCCGTACGCGCAATCCCTCTTCTTGCCTCGAAGCGTTAAGTCGAGCGTTGCCTGTTCAGAGTTGGCTAGGTTGGCTGAGATGAGCTCGTGGCCGGCACCGCCAAACCCGAGCTGCATCAGGCCGACGATCTTGGCGAGAGCGATGCGCACGGCCTCTGTTTCGTATTTGGACTTGGCCTGCTCCTCGAGCTTACAGCTGGGATTCTCCGCGAGCGCCTTGACGAGCTTGACCATGCCCTCGATTGGCTCTACCACCATGGACGCCACGTCAGCGGAGAGGGACGTGAACATGACGAGGATGGCGACCAAGAGCAGGATGGTGATCGCGGCACTACCCTGTGCCTGCGCCATCCGCAGCTCTTGAACCTCCCAGTAGGCCTCGTGCACGCCCTTCTCTGGGTGGAAGAATTGGATCTCCGAGCACCGAAGCTTGTGAATCGCTTGGGGGCACGCTGCGAACGTGTCCTCCGCGTTCAGGTTCAGGCAGTCCGCGGCGTTGTAAGTGTTGCCATCCCACCCCGGGTAGCTCGCTGCCGGTTGGTCGTTGATGTATACGAACGCCTCGGACGAGAAGACGATCTTGAGGAGGGTGGCGTAGCTGCGAGCATATCTCAACCCCTGTTCTGTCGAGAGCACGAGCTCATGATGGCCAGCAAATTGGTAGCGCTCGAGCATCGCAGCGCCGTACGAAGTGCCCTCGGACTTCGAGACGTTGCCGCCCATGGTGAGGATTTCGAAGGCGAGCTCCCGCGCGGAGTTCTTCTCCTCGAAGCTGAGCAAAGGGAAGATGAGTTGTAGCGCCACGACGATCACGGCCATCGACTGCACGAGCTTGTCGTTGAGTGCCCTGCCGATCGCGGACTGTTTCACTGTACGACGGCGGGGTGCTTGATTGGCTGCTTCCCTTGCTGCGCTGAAGACGCGCAGCAGGCGCAGCACGCGCGCGATCCTGCTCACGCGCGCGATCGTGATCGAGCCAGCCACGACTCCGAGGGCGCTGAGCCCAAACTTGACCGAGCACCTGTGCTCGCCCTCAGGAGCCAGGATCGGTCCGAGCATCAAGACCATGGAGGCGTTTGCAAACTGGGCACACGAGTGCCGTGCGACGCGCGCGTGAGCAATGGCTAAGGAGACTAGCGGGGGCTCTGTGGGAAAGGCGGGGAGGGGCGGCCGCTTCGGTGGCTTTGCCCCGGCTCGTGCGCTGCGAGGGTACGCATTCGAGCCTCGAACGCGCACGAGCTCCATCCACCAGAATAAGCTGAACAAGTAGTCCTCGCGCTGCACGATGGAGCGCGTCGCCTGCTCGGCGACGAACAAGATGAGGAAGAAGAGAGAGGCCCAGGCAAACGGAGTGTCCACCGTCTTGTCAAGTGGCCATCCGTAGGCAACGTCCTCGGCGAAAAGGGTCCAGAAGGTCCCGACGAAGACCACAAAGAGCGTGGCGCCATGGTCGAGAACGCGCACGGTGCTTCGTTTGAGGCGCTCCACGTAGAGCTCAATCTCAGTGCATTTGATCTGCGTCAAGTGCACTGAGATGCCAGCCATATCCTCCATCTTCGGCATCCAGATGTCATCGGGGCATACGATGAACTTCGGGGTGGCAACCTCCGCGTAGATGTTGAAGTCGAGCTTGTCGCGGCGGTCTGGCTCGTAAGCAGCAGCTGGCGGCTCGATGCTCGAGCTGTCGCGAAAGAGATAGAGCCCGTTGTTCTTCTTCTCCGATGGAATCTCTGTCGCGCTCGTGGCTGCAAATTCTCTGGAACATCGTGCGGCGCGGCGCAGCACCATTCTTCTTCTGGAACAACGCGCGGGGGCGGCGCGCCTCCCGGCCGCACACAGGTCGGCCGGCACTACTACTGCAGCGGGAATCCCTCCTTCGACGGAATGAGAACCTCCATTCCTAGCGCGAGGGCTGCAAGGGCGGAGTGCTTGCAAATTGTGTTCATGAATGGTGACAATTTTCGACACGTAGGTCAACCACACACGCGCACAATACATGTGCGCCGGTTCTCTTACTTCACGGACGATTGGCGTGTGAAAATGAAAATGGCCTCTTCAGTCTTCCTCCTGCTCCTTGTGACGCTACATGACGCCTCGGCTCTGCAGATATCACCATGCTATAGTGCGCGGCACGAGATCTCAAGTGCCGAGCGCGGTTCGGGCGCGCGCATGCTCGACGCGTCGCTAGCTGCGGATGCCATCGTCAGCAGCAGCAGCGTGTTGCCAGTATACGTGCCTTCGGACTTTGGGCACTCTCTGGACAATCTGGTGCCCGACATGTTCAACACGGCGATGATTGCTGGCCTCGGTCTCATGGGTGCGTATGTGACGCAGGTGTGCGAGTCAACTGTGCAGCGAACCTCACCCGCACTTGTGACAAAGCTGACCCTGCATATTTGTACTGTGAGCAGGGCACCGAGGGAGTGGAATCGGGTCGAAATCCGTACGACGACTTTGAGCGGCCACTGAAACCCAAGCGGCGGATCGAATCGGCAGCCGACGACGATCTTGATGACGAGTTCTTGAACCAGTTGATGTAGGTGTAAAACTCCTCTTTTGAGATTTTCGCGGAGCCGCAACGCTCCACCGAGACCAGGGGATGCAAACCAGTGTGTGCACACGCCGGACTCGCACGGCTTTCTACATGTTTTCAACCTTCTTGAAGTGTCGCTCAGTAAAAAAAGAAAGTACGGCATGATCACTCGAGCATGTCTGAGAGCGGTGGCCCCGAACCCGCCAACGCTCCGCTTTGACGAAACTGTCACGTCACACGCGTCGGCGTCGGGCACACTGCAATCAGAAGCGCGTCGTGATCGCGGACAGACTCCCCCGAGAGACCGCCCCTCCCAGGTCCCACCGCCCCGCGGGCCGTGTATGTCGGGACACGAGAGACGAGCATGGTCAGCGCTGCAGTGCCGCGGCCACCATTGCCGTCGTTGCCAGCTTCCTCTGGACGACCTTCGTTCGCGCCTTGCGCGCGGCCTGTGCAAAGGCATCCGTGTCGCCCGCGGGCACAGCGCTTGCGGGGCGCGTCGAGGGCAGGCCGAGGGTGCTCCGGAGCAGCCGCGCCGTCTCGTGGCGCGCGTATTCCTCTGCGAGGCTGAGAGCGCTCGCACCGTCCTTGCGTTTCGCCGTGACGTCGGCACCCTTCTCGAGCAGCAGCTGCACGAGCTCCGTCTGTCCGTTTTGGCTGGCCGCCATGAGCGCACTCCACCCGTTGCCCGGTTTGGTTTGGTGGACGTCGGCCCCATGCTCGAGGAGCAATCTCGCGCACTCGAGGTGCCCATTCTGGCACGCGAGCATCAGCGCTGTCCAACCGTCATCATGCCGGGCGGCCCCAACGGCCGCGCCCCGCTCGAGCAGCAGCCGCGCGCACTCAAAGGCGCCTACCTGACATGCCGCCATTAGCGCAGTGAAGCCATTCGGCTTGAGCGCGTCCACGTGCGCGCCGCGGTCGAGCAAGGCGCGAGTGCAGCTCACGTGAGAGTTGCGGCAGCTGATCATCAGGGCCGTCCAACCGTCGCTCTTGGCATGGTTGACAGCCACGCCCTTCTGGACTAGGAGTCGAATACAGCCCTCATGCCCCGCCTTGGAGCTCACCATCAGCGCGTTCCAGCCGTCATTCTTGGCGAGGTTGACATTCGCGCCACGCTGCAATAGGAGCCGCACGCACTCGCCGTGCCCATTTTGGCACGATTCCATCAGTGCAGTCCAGCCACTCGGCGTGGCGGCGTCCACAGAGGCCTTCTGGTCGAGGAGAAGCTGCACGACGGGCGTCAAGCCGTGCGAGCACGCCGCCACAAGGCACGGGTAGGCCCCGGTTTTCTTGTGGTTTCCCGTGCCCCCGCCGTCACCCGCGCCGTCACCCGCGCCGTCACCCGCGCCGTCGGCCGCGACGCCCCTGACCGCCCTGGCGCTGATCGCGATGGCCGCGCTGGCGCTGGCCGCGCTGGCGCCCACGAAACGTTCGTCCTGCTCGAGGAGGAGGGTGGCGCACATGTCGAGCAGTGAAAGGGCCGTGTTGAGGCGGTTTGTCGGACTGCGCCCTGCGTTCGCTTGGAAGGCGAGCACGCCGCGCGCGAGCCCGCGCTGGCTCATGAACTTTGCAGAGCGGCTCAGCAGGCGCATCTGCTCCTGCCGCTCTCGCAACGCCTGGAGCCACGCCCTCCATGCCGGGATGAGCGCGCGGTACATGAAGAAGCCGATCGACTTCTGCATCTGCTGTCGCGCCGTCTCGAGCTCGTCGAGGAAGCCGAGCCAGCCGTGCCAGCCACGGACGAGGTCACGGAGGGAGCCACTCATGAAGCGCAGCACGCGGCGCTGCGCTTCCAAATCCGCCGCACGCTCCTCGATGAGACGGCGCCAGCCTGCCCACCCCTTGGCTAGGCCGTTGAGTCTCATTCGCCCGAGGCCGCGACGCAGGGTCCGCAGCTGTTCGAGCCGCTCGTGGTACTGCTCCACCCACGTGTGCCAGCCGGCTGCCTGTTCTCGATGGACGAGGTGCCCGAGGCTTGAGCGTAGGCTCGCGCGCTTCGCAAGGATCTCTGCCACAGCCGACTGCCACGCGCGCCAGCCGCTCGCCAGCCCGCGGTTTGCCAGGCAGCTCAGCACGCGCCGCATCGCCAGCAGCGCCGCCGTTCGCTCCGCGGCCAGCTCGCGCAGCAACTGCCAGCCCCGTGACAGTTGCCGGTTCATCAGGCGCCCCAAGAAGCTCCGCAGCACGGTGAGCTGCCGGCTGCGCTCCGAATGCCACGCCGCCCAGCTCATCCACGCGCGCGCGAGCTCTCGATTCGCTAGGAAGCCGACAGCTTGGCGCTGCAGCCGGAGCTCTCGAACGACTTGAGCTGTCGAAGGCTCCTCCTCCGCCGCAGCCTCCTTTGGCGCGGCCTCCACTGGCGCGGCCTCCACTGGCGCGGCCTCCGCTGCCGCGGCCTCCTCTGCCGCGGCCTCCTGGGCTGCTCTGTCCGCGTCCTGGGCTGCTCTGATCATCTCGCGGGCGAGGGAAGCGGCGAGGTCAGCCCGCAAATGTTGTACCTGCGCTTCCAAGCTTGCCCTAACTGAATCCGACGCGACGCGGAGCGCCGCAGTTTCCATGCGCAGTCTGTCACGCTCGCGCTCGGCAGCCGCTAGCCGCAGCCGATTTTTGTTCAGCGCCTTGATTGCCGCCACAGTGCTTCCGGCCGCGGTGTCGTCGTTTGCCTTTCGCATCATCTCGAGCTGCATACGCTCCTTGTCGAGGTGTGCTGATGTGCTGCTGATGGAAGCAGCCGCTGAAGCCATCGCCGCCGCCGCGCACGCGCACGCGTCGGCTGCAGCAGCTGCAGCCGCAGCCTTGGATTTGGGATCGGACGGAGCATGAACCGCGCCGCCGGACCAGAGATCAGACGCGACAACCGGCGGCACTTGAATGTACCGCATTCTTGTCGACAAAATCGTGTCCCTTTCCGCGGTGTGTATCCTTCCTGGGCAAGGACGCTAGGGTGTCGGAAACAAATCGCCTTTCAAGACGACGCGACGAAACAGATTCGTCAGGCGGTCACGGGTCAGGGCCGCCGGAGACGTCGCCAACACAAACCAGGTCAAGCGGGACAGGGGGGGCGTTTACTTTCGAATTTTCCGCTCTTGCACTTATTCGATTCTCACTTGGAGGATACACCACCACGTGCTCTCGACGCGGCCGCGACTCATGCGATGATGCTCATACGTCGAGCCTCTCCCTCATCCCACAACGACACAGCGCCAAGCCTGCTCACTTTTTGCTGACGAGCAGCGACGCGAGCCAGGCGCACACGGCCGGATCGGTCATGGTGCCGCCCGTGAGCGGGTCGAAGAGGGTGGCGAGCGCTTCGAGTGCGCCCGGGCCGACCGCCGCGGCATAGTCCACCGGCGGGGGCGGGGGCTCGGCGTCCTCCTCGTCGTCCGCGGGCGGCGGCGTCTCCTCGGGCGGCGCCGTCGCGGGCGGCTGCAGCAGCTCCTTGACGGCGTCGGTGCACTCGATGAGCCAATCGAGCTTGGGCGGCGGCTTGGGCTCTTCAGGAGGTGGTGCTCCTTTGCCTCCCTTGGCTGGTGGAGGGGCCGCCGCGGCGGCCGCAGCTGCCGCGGCCGCCTCCGCGCCCGCGGCGAGCAGATGCCGCTGGAGGAGCCGCGCTGTGGCGAGCACGCCCGCGCGCGGCAGCACCAGCGTGCCCAGCACAAAGGCACCTTCGCCACCATGGCCGAGCACATAGAAGAGGGTGAGGGTGCTCTCGACCACCACGCCACCAAACGTGGGCGTCGCATCATACCACTGAAACGTGGCGAGGCCCGCGGGTACTTCGAGCTTGAGCTCGGCCGCCGGCGGCGGCGCGGCCGGCACGAGCGCGTCCGCAAACGGCTTGCATGCCTTTTTGAGGAACACATGGAGCAGCAGCTGCTTGCGCTCGACGGCGTCCTGGTCGACGTGGGGCAGCTCACGCGTCCTATTGAGCGCCGCAGCGAGGCCGAACAGGTCCCGCGCCGACTTGCCCTCGTCGCGCGAGTCAGGCATCGTGTTGGGCCGGTCAGCGGCGAGCGACGCGGCCTGCACCGCTTCGTCCGCGAGGGGCTTGGGCAGGGGCACCGCCGCGTCGAGGGGCGGCGAGGGCGTGAGGGCGAGCAGCTCGGCGTATACGGCGCGCCGGCCGACGCCGCAGAGCGCCGCGCGGCGCACATAGGCGGCACCGAGCTCGAGCGAGCGCGGCACGGGCACCCACGTGGCGACCCACTCTCGCTCGAGCTCGGTGCCGGGCACGAGGCCCGCGCCGTGCAGACGTGCGAGTTCGAGGAGGATGCGTTGCACGAGGGCGGGCTCCACTTGCTCGCACGAATCGAGCGTGACCAGCGCCGTGCGGAGCGCTGCCTCTGCGCGCACGGGCAGCGGCGGCACGGGCGGCGGCACGCGCCGTCCGTCAGGACCCCATTGCTCGGCTGGCGTCGAGGGCCGCGCGGCACCCGCAGCCGCCGCCTCGGCCGCGGCCGCCGTAGCGTCATTGAGAGTCGTGGCGCCGCCCCATGGGCCAACCGCCGCGCGCAGCGACTGGGTGACGAAAGCGCGACCGAGCTCCGCATGCACGTTCGCGA
>PJAB01000548.1:0-24070 GCA_002887195.1 Chrysochromulina parva | reverse complement strand
AGGATTCCGAAATTCCCGATTCCACTTCCGGCCCCCAGCGCTCCTTGCAAACCCAGGATTCCGAAATTCCCGATTCCACTTCCGGCCCCCTCCAGCGCTCCTTGCAAACGTAGGATTCCGAAATTCCCGATTCCACTTCCGGCCCCCAGCGCTCATTTGCAAACTCGCTATACCTATACCTTGGCTCAGATTCAAAATTCCAATCCTGGCCCCAAGGCCCCCAAGGCCAAGATGTTTAGGATTCCGAGAGTCCGAAGCTTGAAATTACATTTCCCCCCCTGTAATGTCACACAACCCCAATATTAACACAAATCATAGCCAATAGCCCTCGATACCTATTCACAAAGCGGGGCCCCTGCTGCTGTAGGTTTGACGCGCAGCCCGTCTGTGGCCGGTTCGAGCAGTGCAGAGGCATCCGATCTGGCATGGCTGCATTACCAGCTCTGTCGCCCGAATGGGTTGGAAATCCACGTGCTCTGTCGCGCCGAATCGCGATTCTGGGCCCAGCACCGGCGCACGTCGACGAGCGTTCGCTCGATGCACATGCAAGGATGAATCGGTTATAAAACGCCCTGTCGAGTAAACTACCTCTCCTTTCCCCATAGCACGGGCTAATGCCCGGCCCGCTTCCGCACTTCTTTTGTTATGAATGAGAGGACGGGCGAAGTGTTTGCACTTTTGACTTTCGCTCGAGGACGAGATTTGCGTTCGGAGTTTCGGACGGATCCAAGATGCAAGAAGCATAAACGACCCCCGTTCCTATTATTGAGACCAGGCCATACACACAGGCACCAGCGAGGGCCGGAGGCGCCCAAGCATATGCTCTCACGCCACTCACAGTCGCCGTTGCGTGCACTCCGAGCTAGCTCACTGGGGTGGGTCTCCGGTCTCCGCGTCGAGCGCCCCAAGCAAACGAGGCACCAGCCCGCGCTCACTCGGCGGACACCAGGACCTTGGAGACCACGCCGGCGCCGACCGTCTTGCCACCCTCCCGGAAGGCGAAACGCATACCCTCCTCGATCGCCATTGGGTGCACCAGCTCGCACGTCACCTCGGCATTGTCGCCTGGCATCACCATTTGCCGATCCGCGCTCAGCGTCATCGCGGCGGTCACGTCGGCGGTGCGGAAGAAGCATTGCGGCCGGTAGTTTGTGAAGAATGGCGTGTGCCGCCCGCCCTCCTCCTTCGTCAGCGCGTATATGGACGCCTCAAACTTGGTGGCCGGCTTCAGCAGTCCCGGCTTGGCGAGCACCTGGCCACGCTGCACGTCGTCGCGCTTGAGTCCGCGCAGCAGGCAGCCAACGTTGTCGCCGGCGTCGCCCGACTCGAGCGACTTGTGGAACATCTCGACGCCCGTAACGATCGTCGACTGCGTCTTGCGCAGGCCGACGATCTCGATCGTATCTCCCGGCTTGACGCGCCCCGACTCGACGCGGCCGGTCACGACGGTGCCGCGGCCCGGGATCGAGAAGGTGCCCTCGACCGGCATGATGAACGCCTTCTCGAGGTCGCGCTTGGGCGTCGGGATGAATTCGTCCACCTGCTTCATCAGCTCGATGATCGCATCCTTGCCCATCTTGTCCTCCCGCCCCTCGAGCGCGCACAGGGCCGAGCCGCGCACGATCGGAATGTCGTCGCCTGGGAAGTCGTGCTTTGAGAGAAGCTCGCGCACCTCCATCTCGACGAGCTCGAGAAGCTCCTCGTCCTGCACCATGTCGCACTTGTTCAGGAACACCACAATCCGCGGCAGGCCCACCTGCTTGGCCAGCAGCACGTGCTCGCGCGTCTGCGGCATCGGCCCGTCGGGCGCCGAGACGACCAGGATCGCGCCGTCCATCGTCGCGGCGCCGGTGATCATGTTCTTAACGTAGTCGGCGTGGCCTGGGCAGTCGACGTGCGCATAGTGGCGTTTGGTCGTCTCGTACTCAACGTGTGTGGAGTTGATGGTGATGCCACGCGCCTTCTCCTCCGGAGCCTTGTCGATCGAATCGTAGCCGCGGAACTGGGCCATGCAGCCAGGCGCTTCCGACATGACCTTGGTGATTGCAGCGGTCAACGTGGTCTTGCCATGATCGACGTGGCCAATCGTACCAACGTTCACGTGCGGCTTCGTGCGCACCCACTCTGCCATCCCGCGCGCGAGCGTCCGACTCGCAGCCCGACGCATCATCGACGATCCGACGAGTTTTTGCATCGGCCACGTGCGAGGGGCTCCGGTGTATTCATACCTGATTCATACGTGTACTGGTAAAAAGACACCGGGGAAAACGTACTACAAAGTACAGTATCCGGATACCTCGTTTGTCCGTCTGAACCCCGGGAAAGGGAGCAAGGGGCAAGGGCCCAAGGAGAGTCTGTCTATGATGGGAAAGTCGGTGAGAGAAAAATGACCACGGGCACAGTCGTCAGGCCCCCCGTCCCGCCTACATCAGCCGCAACGAGTCTGATACCCCATCAGCCGTCGAACAAATCGAACGCCGACTCCGCAGCGGCGCGCGGCACGCTGCCGCCGCCGGCGGCCGCCCGCTCATCACCGGCTTCGGCACAGCCACCGCCCGAGGACGCCGACTGCTGCATGGACTGTTGCAACGCGCTGCTCCAGCGGTCGCCAAAGAGCATCGTGAGATTGGCACGCCGGTGCTCGTACCCGGGGCGGAAGCGAAATGGGAGGCTCTCATGGTACTGATCCGACACGAAGATGGCCGCGCGGTTGCACCGGTAGCCGATGGTCCGTACTCTGCCGGCGGCAACGAGCTGCGCGCGAAGAGCTTGCTCCGCCGCCTCACTCTCAAATTCGTGGTTCACTTTGGGGGTGGAGAGGGCGAGCGGCGGCACGTACGAGTAGATGGTGAGCCCGCCCCCCTCCTCGCACGCCACGTCGTCCGTGAGCCACAGATTGATGTTCACAGCCGCGGGGTCCGCGTGAATGCCAATGCCCGAAGGGTTGGTTTCGTCATATTTGAAGATCCACCAGAGGGCGAGGGTGTGAACGCCGAAGAGGGCCGGCGCTGCGGCCGTCAGCTCCTCCGCGAGCGCGAGCAGTAAGGGGTGCACCGTGCCGTCCGAAGGGAAGGCGCCCAGATAGCCCTTGCGGACCGTGCGGAAATGAGCCCCGTGCCGGGCGTATGCCTGGATCGCGCGGAGCGCAGTGGGTGAGAGAAGGTCGTCGATCACCACCGTGCGCTGCTCGGCGTACTCGCGCGTCGCCCATGCCCAGTCGATGCCGGCACGCAGCGCGCGCGGCAGTGGCGCCGGCGCCACGGGTGCTTGCAAGGCTGGCGGAACCAGCGACAGCGCGTGCGGCGCTATGAGAGACGGCAGTGCCGGCGGCGCGGGAGGCGACCCGAGCGCGTTTGCCGACCTCGCGTCCGCAGAGGTAGGGGGCAGCGGCAGCGGCGTGCCGTGGTTGCCCAGCAAAGCCCTTTGGCTGGGGCTAAGCTCCTTCACAGCGATGCGCGCTGTAGCATCACCGCCCGCGCCGCGGCACAACTCATCGGCGAGCGCACGCCACGAGGCTGCGTGGTCCAACGCCACCGCATCGGCGCCCAGCCGCACGGCGTCCTCGATGCACTCCGCATCATGGATGAGCTGGAACGGCGCCACCTCGCCGGTCGCCTCGGCCAGCGAGGCCGCGTACAGCGTATTAAAGGCTGCAAAGGCTCCAGCATAGTCGCGCAGGCGCAGCATCGTCTCAGCGCGCATGCGCATGGCAGCAAAATTCGACGGATTCAGCCCAAGGTGTGTGTCGTACGCGGTCAGCGCTAAGCGCAGCAGCGCCTCCTCGCCTCGAACGGCACCAGCGAGGTGTGAAAGGTCTGCCAACATCACCAAAGAGTCGGCATGGTCGTCGTCTGCCGCCTCTAGACGCACGGCCAGCTTTTCAGGCAGCGCGTGAAGGAAGGGTGCCGCACGGCGCTCGGCTAATCCGACGCGGTTCGACAAAAAATCGGCCCACGCCGCCTGCCACGCGGCCGTCAGCACGGCCAAACCCGGATCGACGACGTCGCGCATCGAAAAGTCGTGAACGGTTTCAGGATCGGCGAAATTTGAACGATTTGTCTACCACCTGTTCCGCGAGTTTCGATACGCAGCCTGTGCGGATTCGCGCCGTGTCGGCAGTTGCCTGCCCTCTGACTGTGACCGGCCGAGGCTCCGTTGCTGTTTTGCGGCACAAAGAGGTCATGGAGGAGCCTGCGCCCCCAATGGGACGCGAAGAGCGCATCGCAGCGCGGCGGCAGCGGATCAAGGAGAAGCTAGGAGCTCAAAAGGGTGAGGGCGCTGGTGGCGACGGCGATGGGAGCAAGGAGGATGAGGAGACGCGCTCGCAGGCGCAGATCTCCGACAGCCGCGCACGGATCAACAAGCTGAAAAGCAACGGCGCGCTCGAGGTGACCAAGGTGCGCATCGTGGGCGACAGCCGCGAGAATGAGCGGCGCATCAACGAGGAGGTCAACCGGCAGGGGCGGCGGCAGAAGCTGCTATACGAGGCGGAGTCGAGCGCGCGGCAGAATGCGGCGGTGGCTATGAAGTGGTCGGCGCTCTTCGACAAGGAGATCCCGCAGGAGCTCTTCGCGGAGATCGAGCTGCAGCGTGACTCGTGCGAGCGCATTATCCAGGCCAAAGACCGGCTGATCAAGGAGTTCAAGGCCGAGCTCAAGGCCAAGGACGACGAGTACGTCAAGGCGCTAAAGCGGCAGAGCGACGACGTGGAGCTGCTTCTCGAGCGCATGACGCGCCAGTTCACGAATCTGCGACGCACCTTTGACGACGAGCTGGAGGAGATCGAGACCGCCTTCATGCAGGAGCGCGCCGAGCTGATGTCGGCGAACAAGGAGGAGCTCTACGCGCTCATGAAGAAGCGTGGCGACAAGGAGGAGCAGTACATGGAGGCTCGGCGCCGGCGCGTGGACGAGGACCAGCGGCAGCTCGAGGCGCAGCGCGTGCAGGACCTCGAGGACTACAACATCCTCAAGATCAAGCTCGAGACCGAGGTCGCCACGCTCGAGCAGCAGCTCGAGGAGATGAGAGCAACGTACCAGCTCAACCAGGAGAAGCTCGACTACAACTACCGAGTGCTCGTCGAACGCGACTCGGAGAACACGAGCACGATCAAGCAGCAGAAGAAGCGGCTGACGCGCATGGCGGACCTGCTCTCGACGCTCAAGGCGCGCTACGCGCGCGAGGAGCGCCGCTTCAAGCAGGAGAACGCTGACCTCACCGACGAGTACAAGCGCATCACCGACCAGTTCAAGGACCTGCAGAACAAGTTCCAGCACTTTGAGATTGCGGACACGAAGCGGTACCGCGACCTGTGGCAGATGAACGAGGAGGCGGTGACCGACCTGATGCGCAAGGTCCTCCAGGCGGACAAAATTATCCATGAGCAGCAGCTCGGCCTCTCGTGGCTGCCGCCGTCGGAGCACATCTTCCACTCGGGAGGCGATGCGGCGAGTCGCACAGGCGGCACGACGGACGCGGACGGCGAGTCGGGGCCGATCTCGCGCGGCCAGATGGACAACGAGAACATCAAGCACATGCTCGAGATGCTCTGCAACGAGGCGGGCTTCCTCGTCGAGGGCAAGATCCAGAAGCTACTCGAGCCGCTGCCCTCGGACGAGCAGAACCTCCTCAAGATCGACTCGATCCTCAAGGTGCTCGGGGTCGAGGGCGCGGGCGACGTGGAGAAGCTACTCTCCTACTTCCTGGCGGACGCGGATAACCACGAGCTCATCCACCCGAACGACGCCATCAAAGCCATCAAGGCCTTTGTCGAGGAGCATCAGGCCTCCAAGAGTGGCGACGGGCCCAAATCCGCCGCCAAGTCGTCCAAGGATGCCGGCCAGGAGGGGACGCGACGCGAGGAACGCGAGTTCTGGGAGCGCATGTCGTCGATCATCTCGGACAAGACCTTCCGCGTGTGGAATGCGCTTGAGAAGGCGCTACACAAGTACGACTCCCTCCTCAAGTCGCGCAGCGGCATGATCACCGAGGTGGGCGACCTGCAGCGCCAAAACGGCGAGCTTAAGGCGCTCCTCAACCAGTACCTGTCCTCGCGCATTAACGAGGACCTGCACGTGCCGCCCACACAGGTCATCCGGCTCGACGGCTACAAAAAGGGGCGATGAGCGGAACCGGGAGCGAGTACTTAGTGCTAGTGGGGGAGTCCACATCCGACATCGCACATGAAGTTGAACCCGTGTGGACGCACGAGGCACAACACACGGTGTGCTGGCGTGTCCCGCAGTAGGCCGTCGCCGTACGCCGAGACGCAAGAGAGATGTAGGCGTGTGCTGGCTTGCGCGGACTCCTTTAGTTAAACTACATGTATCTCTCACACTACCAAACTATCAGTCCCGCAAGAGTCAAGTCAGACGATTCCCTCTTCATCATGAACTTCATCATCAGCTGTTTTGTCTTTTTCTTGCGGAAGAGTCGAGATCGCCGCAAACAACTCGGAAAACAACATGCCACTCGGGATGGCACCCAATACCTCTGCACCCTCACGCTGCCCGGTGATGCGGGCCTACCGTGCCTCGTCCTGGCTCTTCCTCGCCATCTTCGCCGCGCTCCTCTCTCCGGCTTCGGCGCTCATGCAGCGAACCACCGGAGGAGGAGGGGGAGGCACGCGCCGTCTGGTGCGCTCACACGCTCTGGGCTGCCGCACGGCGAGCGGCGCGCGCACGACACGTGCGCTCTGTTCGGGAGCCGGTCCGCACGTCAAGGCCGCGTGCCATCGGGGCAGAGCCACGTTGCCGATGATGTTTCAAGACGCGAGTGCCGCAATACCGCACCATCCTTCAATGATGGCGGACGGCGGCGGCGGCAGCGGCAATGGCGCGGTTCTCGTTCTCGGCGCGGGCTGGGTCGGCTCGCGCCTGGCCAACAGTCTCATCGATGAGGGCACTCCCGTGGTAGTGACGCACCGTCCGACGACCGAGCTCGACAAGAAACCGCCGTACTTCCGCCCAGTACCTCTCGAGGGGCGCGCGCCACACGTCGCCTTCGAGCTGAGCGAGCCGGGGTCGTGGGCGAACCTGCCCCCGCCCGAGAGCCTCAACGCCGTCGTGGTCACCTTTGCCCTCGGCGCGGCGCCCGAGGCCTTCTGGGAGCAGTACCTCTCGCACGTGCGCACCGTCCTCTTCTACTCGTCGACGTCGGTGTACCATGTCGACACGCCCGGCCAAGTGGTGGATGAGCGGACGCCGGTCAAGGGCGTAGGGCGCGCGGCGGCCGAGGCCTTCGTGCTCGAGCGCGGCGCGACCGTCCTCACAGTCTCGGGCATCTTTGGGGAGCGGCGCTCCCCCCGAGGTAAACCCGAGCGCTTCTGCCTCTCGTCACACACGTCGGCCGGCGGCGTGCTCTTCGGGCCATTGCTGCACCCAGAGCTCGATCTGCATGCAAGTGCTCACCACTGCGCATCGCCTTCCCCACAGGTATCTGCACCTGCCTCTCGACATACACGTCGGCCGGCGGCGTGCTCAACGGCAACAAGCGCGTCAACATGGTGCACGTGGACGACATCATCGCTGCCACGCGCCAGTGCCTGATCACGCCGCGCCCCGAGGAGCGCCTCAACGTAGCCGGCCACAATTTCCGGCTCTCCCAACTCATCGCGCACTGCAAGCACCCGGAGGTGCCCGACGGGCCCGACACTGACCTCTCGTCCAAGTACGTGTGGTGCCACTGATTGCCAAAGATTGCCCGACACTGACCTCTCGTCCGAGTACGTGTGGGAGCTCGTGGAACCACGCCTGCGTACCTTTGATTCCCACTGATGATGGCGCCTCTGATTGGCATGCTGACGGCCTCTCATGGCCTCCCTCCTCAGGTGCGTTTGCTCGTCCAAGCTGCTGAACGAGGTGATGCCCGACGGCTTCGATTTCGTGCAGCCTCTCGAGCTCACCGACGCCGCCGCCAGCGCCGAAGCGCCCGTCGTGGGCGCGCCGCTCCTCGGCTAGAAGGCGTGCCGGTACAGCGCGTGTCGCGGCCGGGGCGGCCGGGACTGGAGGGGCGTCCAAGGGGCGCGGTGACCCAAGGCATGAAGCTTCGCCTTCGGTCGAGGCCGACTGCAAGCGCGGAGGGGCCGAGTGATGCAGTGACCAGGGTACGTGTCACGGTCGCTCACAGGGGCTCCCCGCGACGCGCAGCTTCTCGAATTCTCGATGTGGTTATTGAACGTCGTAGTTCATTATATTTCAACCATATCGGAATCGGATTTAATCATTTTCATTAAGCCGTCTAAAATTATAATTAAACGATTACGAAATCGATCCGTTCAGCTCTGCGCGTTGACGGCATGGCGTTGACGGCATGGGCGTTGAGCGCTTGAGAGCGGGTTGTAACGACCCGTGATCTTCTAGACGCTCCTCCGGTTCCGGACCGGAAGCCGCGCGGACCGGGAACGCGAGACGCGGCGCCCGCGCGGCCCGCGCGCGCGGCAATGGCGCGCGGCGCCGACGGGCACATCGGACCCATCGCGCATCGGCCCGCTCGTGCGCGGCGGCGAGTCCTCCCGCGGACTCGCGACTGCCGGTCGTCTGTAGGTCGTCTGTAGGTCGTCTGACAATGTGAGTATGTGACAAATCTGTAATCTCTGATTTTACTCGAAACACAAAGAGCGCCCCCGTGGACGCCCGAGAGCGCGCGCGACGCGCGCGCGACGCACGGGACACGGGGGCGGGGGCAAACGCATTGCGCATAGCAAGCTTGCTTGCTAGTAGCGCTCGCTTTTCTCGAATTGACGAGACTTCGGCGAGTCCCGAAATCATCACGGGCGCTGTCACCATTGACACCATTGGCAATGATCGCAGCGAGTCGCCGCCCGCTGGCCGTGCGGGCCGTCACGCGCGCCAGCCGGCTCTTTTCAACCGCACCCGCCGCCTCTGCCGCCTCCCAGACCGAGGAGCTCAACTCGACCCTGTTTAACCCCTCGCCGGAGCATCGTGCGCTCCGCGAGATGGTCGCTAGCTTCACCGCGCAGGAGGTGGAGCCGCAGGCACTCGAGCACAATCGCAGCGAGACATTCAACCACGGGCTGTTTCGGCGTGCGGGCGAGCTCGGGCTGCTCGGCGTGACGGTGGATCCGGCGTACGGAGGTGCTGGCATGGACGCAACGGCGGCGTGCATTGTGCACGAGGAGCTGGCCTACTCGGACCCCGCCTTTTGCCTGTCGTATCTGGCGCACTCGCAGCTCTTCGTCAACAACCTCGCGCGTAACGGCACGGAGGAGCAGATGGCGCGTCTGCTGCCTCCCACGTGCTCGGGCGAGATGATCGGCGGAATGGGCATGTCGGAGCCACACGCGGGCACCGACGTGCTGGGCATGACAACAAAGGCGGAGAAGCAGGCGGACGGCTCGTACGTGCTCACGGGTGCCAAGATGTGGATCACCAACGGCGCGGTCTCAGACACCGAGCTGGGCGACGTCTTCCTCGTGTACGCCCGCACGGCCGGTCCGGAGGTGAAACCGTCGAAGGCAATCTCCCTCTTCCTCGTCGAGAAAGGCATGAATGGTTTCTCCCTTGGGCAGCGGCTCAAGGACAAGTGCGGCATGCGCGCGTCGCCAACCGCGGAGCTCGTCTTCGATGGGGTGCGGCTACCCGCCACAAGTCTCGTCGGCGTCGAAGGCGGTGCAACCATCTGCATGATGCGCAACCTGGAGATTGAACGCGTCGTGCTCGCGGCCATGGCTGTGGGAATCGCGCGCCGCTCCCTTCAGGCGATGAACCGGTACGCCAACGATCGCAAGGCGTTCGGGCAGAGCCTCAATAGCTTCGGGCAGATCCAGCGCCACATTGCCGACTCGTATGCCGAGTACATGGCCGGCAAGACTTATCTGTACCAGACAGCGAACAATCTCGACCTCGAGAGTGCGGGCAATCGACTCGACACGGACGGCGTCAAGCTGTACTGCACGACGATGGGCAAGAATATTGCCGACCGGGCGATGCAAGTCATGGGCGGCTACGGCTACATGGGCGAGTACGTCGTCGAGCGGCTCTGGCGCGACGCGAAGCTGCTTGAGATCGGGGGCGGCACACTCGAGTCACACCAGAAGAACATGGCCCGTGAGCTCAGCGCCGTGCAGACCATGCCATGAGGCTGAGGGCAGACCACGCCGTGAGGCTGAGGGCGCAGACCATGCCGTGAGGCTAAGGGCGAGACTTGGCAAGGCGGCAGCGAGCGCGCCGCACTGCGTACCCCGTGCGTCTCCAATACAATCGCGTATCGGTTCCAATTTACGTTAAAATTTAACCGGCGTATCTCGTATGGCTGACGAGTCTCAGTCTGGTGGGACGTGGCCGTGGGTGAGGCCACGGCGGACCCTAGAGGAGGGTCGTTCGTTCGGCGCGCCCCCGCCGCCGTTCCACGGCGTGACTGTGTTACCGTATACTTACTAACCCACACTAACGGCGCGTTAATACGCTACGTGAGTACGACGGTACCGTTTTACGGTTACCGTACGCGCGGCGAGCGTGCACGAGCGTCTCGTCATACTTAACTTCATACTAGATACTTACAACTAGACGGCATCGTCTTGATTTCCGCCCACGGGGCCGCGGCGCCACGTCGCGCGTCGGAGTGCTCCTGGCGTACGTAAAGTAAAAGTTGTCGCCCGTGCGACATGCGGCCGTGCACCGGTGCGAGGTCTTTGCTCTTTCGTCTCGGTACGGTCAAGGGTCAACGGTGCGCGGTCCGTGCGGCCTGTTACGCGTGCCGCGTGCCCCCGTGCGTGCATGCGACCGCGCCGTGCGCCGGAACGGGACAATATTGAGCTAATATTCGTTTGCGAATGCTGGGTGCTGTTGCTGAGTATATGTGTTGACACGTGAATCTCGTCTGAATGGTGTTGATAAACACCGGGGCAGAGGGTACAAGGACAGGCGGGGCTTAGGGCGTGCGCGGGTTCGAGATGGTGGGCGCGCCTGAATAGAATGTGCTACTCAGCCTAGCAAGCATCGTTGAAGAAGTCGAATCACTCTTGTCGTTCTGCATAGACTCCAAAAATGTCGTAGTCCTGCGTGGGAGAAGAATTGGAGACCACAAACTCAGAAACTCGTCAGATCGCGGGGTAGGGCACGCATACCTCGAATCGTTTGGCAAAGGTCTCTCGACCGCAGCCGTAAACGAAAGCCGTGGCATCGCTCCGCTTATACCAAGCCACGAATGGTGCGAAGGGTCCCATCGGCAAAGCGAATCTGGTAGCACCACTGGTAGCCCGTTCCCATTGAATTCATCTCGCGGAACCAGCACCGCTCAAACGCCTGCGAGCGGTGGTCCGATAGCAGCTCCTTGTCCTCGCTGATAGTCATCATGCTGGGACCTGTGTCACACCTCCGCGCGCGCGCGTCAACGGTGTGAGATGGCGTGCTATGCGGATGAGTCGAGTGGGAGCGAAGGAAGCTGGGGTGGTAGGCTGCACTCACGACGTGGTGACTCCGACCGACGAGGGGACTTGCCAGTGGTTCCACCCGAGGTCGTCGAGTTGCCGTTTGCCTGCTTCCCCACCGTCGACTGGTCGAAATGGGGCACCAGAGGGGTACCAAACTTGTGCATTCCGAAGCCGCTGTCCGGGATATTGAGGCGAGGTGTCGTCGGGCCCGAGGGGTGTGGCGAGGCGAGCCCCTCGCAGATACGAGCCATCGGGTGCGGCGAGGCGAGCCCAGCTCCGCCTAGCTCGGAGTCGCGCACGGCGGGATGGGGCGAGTCGAGCATACCAGGGTGTGGCGAGTCGAGTGCCTCGTAGCTCCGGGCCGTGTCTTTTTTCTCCTTCATCTGCGCCGACACTTCGAAAGCATGCTTCACATGCTCGCTGCTCTTCTTCACCACCTCCTGCACCTTCTTGTCGCGCTTCGCCACGGCCTCGCACGCGCGCGTCGCCTTCTCGATGCCCTTCTTGATCTGGGACATCTGCGTCTGCGCCCGTGAAACAACCACCGCCTCCGCCTTGGCCTGCTTCTGCTGCTTGCGCTTCTCACACTCCTCGAGCTGCTCCTGCTTGCGCTTCTCACTCTTGGACGTCATTTCCAGCATCTTGGCCTCAAGCTTGCGGATCTCCTCGGCCGCATTGCGCCGCTTGCGCGCCGCGGCCTCCTCGCCGCGCTGTGTCTCGCGCGCCGCGCGCGCCGTGATTGATTCGAGTTGCGCCTCTCGGAGCATCTCGGATCTGGCGGTCTTGCGCTGGGTCTCAAGCGCGATCTCCTCGGCCGACTTCTGCTGAACTTCGAGCCTCTGGCGAACGGACTCGGGCATCGGACGGACCTCGTGGTTCACCGGCACCTCGACCAGCACTGGCATCATCGCATTCATCGTTTCTGTCTCCATGGCTTTGTTCACTCTCAAAAATTCGGTCTTCGTCGAAAAATCAAAAAGCGCGCTCGCCTTCGTTGGGCGAAGAACACGTAGACTAAAAAGTCATCCACGTAGGTACTGAGTAACTGGTAGTATAAGGTACAGAGACTGATGTTTTTGATGTCACAGAATTATCCCCACAGACCTTCGGATTCCACAGCGAAATGATTGCTTCGGCCATCTGGGATTCGCATTGGCACATTTGGGCACCTCGGCGAGAGCGGCTTGAATTTATGGAGACCGCAACAGGTCACGACGAGCCCCTGATGGATGGGCGCGCGCGCGCGGGCAAGAGCCCCGCTCCGAGGAGCCCCGGCCACTCTGGAAAGGGTGGCAAGGCATCCGAGCGAGGGGCGAAGGGCGGCTCCCGCAAGCCCACGAACTGGAAGCCCCAGGGGCAACCAAACCGGTCGGGGCGCAAGGCTGGAGGCGGCCCACCCACGGGCAACCGCCAGCAGCACTTGCCAAACGGCGGCGGCCTGCCGCCCTCGGCTCAGGCGCAGGTGCGGGGAGCGCCGCCGGGACGTGCTGGCAGCCCCCCCCGGGACGAGGATGGCGGCTCAGGCGACGAGGGCAACGGAACCGGCTGGTTCAAGGGGGCGAACGGCGGCGCGTCCCAACGATCGGTGGCTTCGTCGATGGCTTCATCTTGCCGCTCCTCGTACCGCTCCGAGCAGACGCGCTACGGCTCGCCGCCGCTCAACACCACGCAGTCCAACACGCAAGCGAACGCGCAGGCCAACATAATGGCAGCTCGTGGCCGCCCAGCAGAGGCGCCGCAAACGCCCGGCGGGGCGCGTCCACGCAGTGCCAGCGCTGGGGGCAACGCAACGACGACAGCGAGCAATGGCGTTCGGCCACGAGAGACGCGCCGCCGGCCCGGCCAGCTTGACCCAATGGCAATCATTGAGACCAGTACGACGCCGAACGTCCCTTCGCTTTCGAAGTCCCTGACCGCCTCGCCGACGGGCGAGAAGACCCAGGGCGCGGTGCGCTTCGCCGACGGCTCGTTGTACACTGGCGAGCTCGTGGACGGCGTGCAGCACGGCAAAGGCACGTACAAGTCCGCCGTGGGCACCTTTTACGATGGTGAATGGGTGCGAGGCAAGCGCCACGGCGCGGGCACGGAGCGCTATCCTATTGGGAACACATACGAGGGCACGTGGCAGGAGGACCTCAAGCACGGCCATGGCCATGTGCGCGCCGGCCCTCCTCATGATGCCCCCGCGCTTGCTCTGTGGCCTGCTGGCCCGCTTCCCCATCCTCTCGCCACACGCGCGCGCGCGCTCGCCCCAACTCCTCGCGCCCTTGGCCATGACGGCTGGCTCCTTACACGGCGCCTTCCCTCTCACGCGCGTTGGTCCTTTTCTTCGTGTGCTGCTCTGCGCAGTACAAGTTCGCGAACGGTGACTCATACGAAGGCGACTACGTGCGCGGGCGCAAGGAAGGCAAGGGCACCTACAAGTCGATCGTGGGTGCGGTGTACAAAGGAGAGTACAAGGCGGACCGCCGCGAGGGCCAGGGCTGCGAATGGTACGCCAACGGCAACGAGTACGAAGGCGGCTTCGACGCCGGCAAACGCTCGGGCCACGGCACGATGCTCTACGCGGGCGGTGACGTGTACATCGGCCAGTGGCGCCGCGACATGAAGCACGGGCGTGGCTGTCTGCGCTTTGCCGCGGGCGGTGTCTACCAGGGTGGCTTCCGCGTCGGCGCGATGGAGGGTCAGGGTGTCTACTGCTTCGCCGACGGCGCGCGCTACGAAGGGCAGTACAAGGCTGGCAAGAAGGAGGGCCGCGGCGTGTACCAATTCTCCGACGGGTCGACCTACGAGGGCGAGTACCGTAACGGACGCATGGACGGCTTTGGTGCGTACCAGTACAGCGACGGCAAGACCGAGGTGGGCCGGTACGACTGCGGCATCGACGTGGGCGCTGCCGTGCGCTGGTCCGCCGATCGAAAGCAGGCTTGGCGGCTGTGGGACGGCCAGCTCATTGAGGAGATTTCGCTCGACATGGCGGACCGCATCGCGCGTGCCATCGGGCATGCCTCGGCCGTCGAGCGGCGGATGGAGGCCATGGAGCAGTATGCGTCCCGCGATGGACCGTCGGTGGGCAACGCCTCGCACCGCTCCGGCCGCTCGCGCGCGTCGGCGGCCTCTGGAGCGTCGCGCAAGTCGCGTGCCGCCGGGCGGGCCGACCCGCTGCCGGATGGCGACTTTGTCGATCGCGGCCCGAACTAGATGCAAGCAAGCGTGGGCGGCACAACGAGCGCGCCCGGAGCGATGGCAACGCCGCCATGTGGAACAGGCGAAGGCCCAGCTTATGGCACGCATGCGCGCACGTGGTGCGCTGCAGCGTGCATTGCGCAACCAAATCCCCCGCGTACATAGTGCTCGCGCTCGAGCACGTGAACCACCGTCGTGACTGTTGTCAGTGAGGGGCGGCTCTATTGACCAGAGTCGCCGTGCTGGAATCTGCTGGAGTGGGTGTGCGGCTGGATCGTGCGTGTGTGGATGGGTCTTTGGGGGAGCAGGTCGTCATATGCGTGTGCACTGTGCTGGCGTATGGCGCGTATCGAGCGTCAGAGGTATCGAGTGTCGGTGCGGCTGCGCGCAAAATCGCGCCGTACCGTACCTACGGCTTTGGAGTTTGGTGCGCCAGTGCGCGTGTGGTCACATCTACATGTTGAACAAGCATCATAAACGGCATATAAAGTTATAAACATGCGGTCAAATTAGCTGCTACATGTACGATGTGTTGTCGATGTCGTAGACGGGCGCCCGTCGGTCACACCTCCGTCCATAGTCGACGTCCATAGCGCTTGGGAGTGGGGTTCGGGGATTTTGTTCACACAAGCGCCTTCGCGAGCGTCGTGTTAACGTTCACACAAGCGCAAGCGCCCCCCGCCCGGGATGAGCGACGATGAGCCCGACTGGCTCGAGGAGCAGGGCTCAGCGCGCAAGGCCGCCGCTCAGCGCAGTGCCCTCGAATCCGACGACTCGCTCTCCATCGACGACGTGGGCGCATCCCAGGAGACGGACGAGCCCAAGCCCAAACCCAAGGGCAAGGGGCGGGCACCGCCATCGTCAGTGCTGCCATTGCAGCTGGCCCCCAAGGTGCGCCGAGACATGCTGCTCCTCGAGGCAAACGATTCGACCCTCGACTTTTCGGGCGACTTCGGCGTGCTCGGCAAGATGCACCTGCGCAAGGGCTCCTCGACGGCGGCGGCAGTCGCCAGCAGCAGCCAGGGTGAGGCCGACGGATCAGTGGCCGACATACGGCAGACGGCCATGTTCGACCTCAAGGGCAAGGTGTATGATGCCGACATCATCCCGTGCAACACGCTCTGCCTGCTTCAGGTGGACGGCAGCAAGGCCAAGATCGAGGCCGTCTTCAGCGACTATCTGCAGCTGAGCGCGCCACGTGACTCAATCTTCGACACGCAGGAGGTGAGCCACGGCGAGCTGGGCGAGGGCTTCTTCGACGATGACGACGTGCTCTCCAACGTCGACGGCGGCTCCGACGAGGAGGAGGAGCTAGGTCCTCTCCGCGAGGGCGCAAAGAAGGCCAAGCACGCTGGCAAGTCTGGGCGCAAGCCTGTCGCCAAAAAAAGCGCGGGAGGGGGCGCCAAGCGCAAGTCCGCCAGTGGTGCTGGCAAGCCGCGGGCCAAGAAGGAAAAGAAATGAGGGCAGCGAGCTCATCGCAACACCTCCCGGCGAGCGTGACGACAGCTGTTGTTCAGCCTTTGAAGCCGGCCGTGTTGCCAGTTGCGCGTTCGGGGCCAGGTACAACGAGAACGTGGTGTGACATACCACACATGTGTAATACCGCGTCGCATAGTGTTAGGATGTTTTACGTTTAGGTAACAGAAGGACTGAAGGAGCCCGATATTTTTCAGAGCAATCTCCAGGAGTATAACCACCACACTGAATGCAGGATTGAATGCTGAATGCTCGGCTCTGTCGCCTGTCCGCCTATACCTTCATACAATGCTTTCCTCACGTTCGGCCGTTCCGACCGCGCATTCCTCGCGACCCGACGACCGCGGACCGGGACGCCGGTGCGCGTCTCGCACATACGACATAGCGTTCTCTACGCATCGGTTCCGGATCCGCGCGGTTCCATAAATTTTTACGAACTAGTTCCTCAGTCCTCATCGGGTCTCGGGTGTTTATTTGGGAAAGGA
The DNA here is from genome assembly GCA_002887195.1 of Chrysochromulina parva. NCBI lineage: Eukaryota > Haptophyta > Prymnesiales > Chrysochromulinaceae > Chrysochromulina > Chrysochromulina parva. The sequence continues at coordinate 7,531 of PJAB01000548.1, read as the reverse complement.
ATTCCTTAGCGTGCGCCGCCTCGCTGGCTCGCATAGTCGCGCATTCGCACTCCGGTTAGGTAACGCGAATCGAAACCGGCGCGCGATCGAGCACCCCGTACTGCCTACATGCACGGCTTTACGTAGATTACGTGTCGATCCGGACGCCGATGTCGTCCATCTAAAAGATGCAGGTCGTCTTCGTCCTCTTTTTGCTTCGCCGCGTCCTCACTTTGCTTCGCCAATTCACGCGCTCGCGCGCCCGCCCCCCGCCCGGAGATACCACGTACGCGTGCCTGAATTCGAGTGGCCGCGGCCGCGGCGTGCTGCCGCTTGGCAAAGTCCTTGATGAACTCCTTGGGCGCGGGTCCCCGGCGACCCATCGCCTCCCAGCTGGCCTGCGCCTCGGCTGCCTGCGCCTGGCTGGCAGCCAGCGCAGCTTGAGCCGAGCCGGTCGATGAACGACGCGGAGACTTTGTTGAGATGGCGGACGATTGCCTTTCAAATCTAGGCCTGGGACGCGGTGCGATCCCAGATACTCTCCTGGAAGATCCAGGAGAATGCGGAGAGCGTGGATCCACCTTTTGCAAGAGGGTCGTTGCTACGGCCTCGTAATTGCTCGAAGGCGCGACCTTGATACGCACTCTCATGCCCCCTGCTTGACGCAGCATGGAACTCTCATGCTGCGTGCTGATGACGAGATGTGCGAGGCTTCTGAGCTGACCGTTGACCTCTTCTTCATCCGCTTTTCGGGCACGTTCTAAATCCGAATCCACGCTCTCGACGGATGGCGGGCGCACAGGCTTGACTCGAAGGTAGTCAGGAATCGGGATGATCTCGACCGTATGCAGAGCAAGCTGGGATGGCTCTGGCCGCTCCGCAGGAAGTGGTGAGGCGGTTGGAATAGTTTGTGGAGACCCACGAAGTCTCCACGTGCGGACGTCAAGCAGCTGGTCGAGCCGAGACTTAGATTCGAGTGGGGTCTTTTCGTCCTCTGCTGGCAGCATGGTTTGCAATTCATCGGTCCAGCTGTCACAGGCTTCCGTCGGTGCAGCGGCAGGCGCGCCAGTCACTTGTCGCTCTCCCGTGCCGAACTCAGGCAAAAGCTCGGCCATCTTCAAACGGGCGCGTCTCCCCTGAACAGGAGCTCGAAGAAAAGGATCCTTGCTGTGCATCACTCTCGGCGAGACACCCAAGCGGTCCAGGCGCCGCTCAAACCCATCCTCTGCAGAGACAGCAATACGTGCGGGGAGGACCTTTTTCGGAGGTTTGTTAGGCCGTTGCTGAGATCCATGCCAGACGCCCAACGTGTCGCCGTACCTAGTCATCACGCTTGGGTCAGCCATCGGGCAGTATGCCTCTACCTGAGGAAAGCTCTCGAGAAGGGTAGGGCCTCGAGAACGGCCTCGAGGAAAGACGACACGAGAACGGTTGGGCCTAGGAAAGTTTAACACTGGCTTGTCACCATAGAGCAACTCGGACGCCCCGCTAAAGTGGTCGGGCTCGAGCAACGTCGACAGCACCGCGAGCCGGCCCATGGCCGGGCGCTCAGCGCTGTTACAAAACCTGAAGGAAGTTCCGTCCATTTGTGCTTGCGACGGCGCTGATGCCAAATTCGACTCCACGGACTCGGTGTGGATGGCCTGGTGCATATAATCTCTGTTCTCACTCACAGAGCCCGGCAACGGGCCCGGCGAAACACCTGCCATGGAACATGCTGTTTGTTGCAATGCTTTGCGTCACTCAATCACTCCACCTCCTACAGTATCGACGCACAGTATTTATTCAGTTCTGAGTCAGCCGCGGGGGGCGGTCGGCTCCGGGGCTGCGGCCGTTGAGTCGGCCGCGGATTCGGTCGTCGCGCGGTCGTGCGGTTGCGTTGGTGAGTTGGGATGGTTGTGAGGTTCGTCTGTCCCGTGTGTCCCGGCTCCCCCCGGTGTCTTTTTTCCGGGAGGCTCGCCCCGTCACAGTATGTTCACACTACGGAACGAGACCAGGAAACGACGCGAGTAAATGACACTGCGCAATGTCGTGCTGGTCACCGAGAAGGGTTTAGGCAACTACGCTATCGCGTACTTTGAGGACGAGTCGTCCGCGCGTCGCGAGGCGGCGCTGCTGTGGAGCTGTTGGGTGCTCTTTCGCAAGGAAGGTGCAGCCCTCAAGGAGCTGACTTCTGGCGGCATCGGGTTCGCCTTCACCCTGGACGGGATTCGAAACCATGCAGCGCTGACAATCAAGGACACGGCACGCAATCAGGACGAACGTGCAGCACTCGAGGCAAGAGCTGCGGCGGCATCGAAACCAGAACCAACTCTGGAGCGCTCGGCGCTCGGGTCGCGTTGGCTCGGCGCACTCTTCCTTTTCGGCATCGGAATCAAGCTGCTGCTCCTTCCAGCATACCATTCTACGGACTTCGAGGTGCACCGAAATTGGATGGCGATCACGTCGCAGCTGCCGCTCTCGCAATGGTACAACGAGGCCACTTCCGAATGGACCCTCGACTATCCTCCCTTCTTCGCGTGGTTCGAGAGGCTGCTTGCGATCGGTGCGGCACGCTGTGATCCAGGCATGCTTGCCATCTCCGCCACGCCGTACGCGTCCGCCGAGACAGTCGCGTACCAGCGGAGCACAGTCATCGCGGCAGACGTGCTCCTTCTTCTTGGGAGTGCGGCGCTCGCAGCAGCGCAGAGCCCGGCGCCATCTCGGGCCGACCGGCAGATGAGCGTCACGCTCGCCTTTCTCAACGGCGGGCTGCTGCTCGTGGACCACGTGCACTTCCAGTACAACGGGATGATGATCGGGCTACTGCTCGTCTCGGTCGCCCTGGTCGCCACTGGTCACGAACGCTCAGGCGCGCTCGCGTTCGCCGTGCTGCTGAACTTGAAGCATTTGTTCCTTTTTGCAGCGCCGTTCTACTTCATTCACCTGCTCCAGGGGTTCGTACTCCGACAGCGGTCGCCGTCGATCGGCGCGCTGCGCCGTCTCGTGGGCCTCGGAGTGATCGTGCTGGCCACCTTTGCCGCGTCCCTCGGTCCCTTTGTAGCCATCGGCCAGCTGGGGCAGCTTGCGGCGCGCCTCTTTCCGTTTGGGCGTGGGCTTACGCACGCGTACTGGGCGCCAAACGCCTGGGCTCTCTACAACGTCGCCGACCGCGCTGGCGCCGCCGCCGTCGCCCGCTGGCTCCCGAGCTCATCTCTCACTACGGCCATCGTTGCCGCCAAGGCCGCCGCGGGGTCAGGCTCGACTGCTGGTTTGGTTGGCGAGGGAAGCTTCCTGATGCTGCCCGCGGTGGGCGCAACTCACGCAGCCGGCCTCGTCCTCCTCGCACAGCTGCCCCTGCTTCTCAAAACGTGGCGTGTGCCACGGCCGGAGGCCTTCGCTGCGGGCGTGGCGTGCTGCGGCCTCGCTGCCTTCGCCTTCGGATACCACGTGCACGAGAAGGCGGTGCTGCCGCCTCTGCTCATTCTTTCTGTGCTCACGCCCCCGGCGCCCTCCGCCGCGGCGGCACTCCACGCACGCGCGCTCCTTCTGCTCACCAGCGCGGGCCACTATGCGCTGCTCCCGCTGCTGTTCGAACCTGCCGAGTGGTCCGTCGCGCGTCTCCTGCTGCTTGCCCACCTCTGGGCTACTGCCGAGGCGCTGCGTCAACGCTTCGGCAATCAGCATGTCGGGCTGCATGGCTTGGAGAGGGCCTATCTGTGGGGCTTTGTGCTACTCGAGGCGTTCACCTCGGCCGCACATCCGCTGCTGCTCGCGCCGCAACTGCCCTTCCTGCCACTGCTCCTCACCTCCGTCTACTGCGCGCTCGGCGTGCTCCATGCGACGGGGCTCACATACCTACTGTGGTGGGAGTACGCCTGCGGGCGGGCCGGCGGCGGACCCACACTGAGCGAGGCCTGACGTGGGATGCTTGCGCTTAGCACCGCACGCGGCACGGCACGGCGCTGCCGCCCGCGGCTCGGCATCGCGACGTGGCTGCCGCCCGCCGAGAAGAGATTGATGACGGCGGTGCAAGCGGTTGCGTGGAAGTACATACTATTTGCGATTGCGTTCGGTCACGCGTAATATGCGTATAATGCACCTTGATCTACCAAGTACCTGTAACTCCACGAAGTGACTTATGGCTTTGTCCTTCACGCATTACGACTTTAACGGTTGACATTACGCTGATTAGGGACCCTAGTGCCTAGATTCTAACTGACAGAGGTCGAGTCATTGCGCACTGCGGGTCGTAGCCGTCCAGGTCGTCGCGAACGAGAGCGGTTGCGGAGGGCGAATGAGAGCGCCGAGGGATTGTGAAATCGGTTGCGGAGGTGGGTGCATTTTGTCAGGTACAGCAGAGAGGTCTTCTCATCCCCCTGCTTGACCTGCTGCACCACTATCGAAGGGAGCACGTACAGCGAGTCAAACCGCGTGGGCAACCAAATGTCAAACCACGGGAAGGCCAGATCAAACTGCTTGCCAGGAATCCCGTAGCGATACAGTCTTCTGGCGCTGCTATTGCTGCAATCGGCATCGAAGAGGGCATCGAGCGCGGTCTGGCGCAGGCTACGGAAGGTCTGAAATGCACGAGAGTGAACTGCAAATGCGACGGTGTCGCGCACGTCGCATCTCGATTCCAGATGCTCAGCTCGTCGCACCAAGCAAGCACGTTCAAGGCCGGTTGGAATCGTGCAGTTGCATGGCCCTAGGCAGGTTGTACGGCGAGGCCGGCTAGAATATGGCGAGACCCACCCAAACTCTTGGAAATAGGCACTTGGTCGAACCACTTCCCACGCTTTCTCCCGAAGGTACGTGTCAAACTGTGAGACCTCCGAAGCACTCAGGCTGAACTTCGAGACTGGCCGGACATCGCCTTCGAGCACGAGCACGTTGGGTAGTCCGGCAGAGTGGGCGAGCTCGATGATCTCGAGGACGGCGAGCAGTTGCTTCATCCGATGCTGCACAGTTCGGATCTGACGGTCTTCATCGCGTTCTTTCTTCATAAGAAGATGAGCTTCTTTCCTTGAAAGAAGAGACCCTCTTTTGGAATGAGTCGGACGAGATTGGTTCTCTCCAATGCCAAGAAGTGATCTTGCGAAAGGCCCAAGCCGCTGCCCGAGCTTAGCATCGAGGTCGTGCCCATCCAAGACAGTCATGCGCTCATGTACGTCGCGAGGCCAATAACCTTGTCGGTGACGAGGACACGATCTGGTCCCAAAGCAGAGCACGTACGTGTGGTTGAAGAGACGGACGAAATCAGATAGCGTGCCCGGTGCTGGGCAAACACCCGCTCCCGGAACCTCTTCGCAACGAGGACATGAGACGCTCCAGCGACGCTCTCGCTCAGCCTGTGTGCAATTGCCACGGCTGAAGTAATGGCCGCTGGGGACCTGCGTCGTATCGGATGTTTCGTTCGCCACCGCTCTGGCCCCCGTCAGATTCATCGTCCAAACTCAGTCCGCGTGCGTGCGTTGCGCAGGACGGCGGTCGTGCGGCGGCGGCACACCGCGAGCCGCGTTGTGAGCGCGAGCCGAATCGAGGCCCGGGCGTCGCGCGTCGTGCGGGGCATGAAACGTTCGACGTCGACGCCGCGTTAAGTCAAAAACACCGGGGGAGCCAAGACACACACGTGAAAGTGACATACGGTAAGAACCGGAACCCCTGGTACTAGTAGGATTCCTGTCTCGTTACCCCCGCACTGCGGCCCATCGTCAAAAACATCCATACAAAGGACTCAGGCTGTGATACATTTCACAGGCGAGCTCGAAAATAAATCATCTGCACGTTCACGCAGGGCGCTCGAGGAGGATTGCATGCTCCGGACGGCGCTTGCCCCTGTAGCGCTCGTGAGGCTTTGCAGTCGAGCTGATAGTGGCCGAGGCGACAAAGCGGAGCCCGACGTCCTCTGCTGCCTGTGTGGTCGAGAGAAGCGCGTCGATCGACTGCTCCCCATCGCCGACGAGCAGCGCCGCGCGCCCTCCTGGGCGCAGGTTCCCTTTCATCGCTGCGAGCCAGGAGCGCTGATCGCTCTCCCACGCGCCGACGAAGGCGCTGGGCGCGCGCATCTTGCGCATCGCCCTGCGGGCGCCCATCTCGTGGCTCGAGCGCCAAGCGTCGGGCCAGTCGCGACCGTCCGGCGTGCCGGCGAGCCCCATCAGAGGTGCGTCGCCTCGGGCGCCGAGTCTTGCACGCTCCTCGCGCGCGTAGCTCTGGTAGTCGTACACACCCGCGTAAGGTGGCGAGGTGAGCACTGCGTCCGCGAGCGGCAGGCCCGCATCCGCGAGAGAGAGCTCGCGCGCATCCGCGAGCAGCAGGCTCACGGGACGCGCCGCCCCGAGGATTGCAGCCGGGGTGTGCGCACGCAGCGCGCGAGCCGCTCGCAAATAATCCTCAACGGTTGCATCAAAGGTAGCGAGTGGGTCGCGGAACCGGTAACGTGCGCTCCGCTGCTGCGCGGCCGCAAAGCAAAACCAGAGCGGCGACGGGTCGGCGGGGCTCGACATCGACGCCGCGCCTGCTCCTGCGTTGGCTCCTGCTGCATCCGCGAGCTCGGCTTCCATTGCGTGCCGTAACGGCTCCCAGCTCGCGTATGTGGTGGCATCGTCGCGGCGGCCGCCGTCCAGCTTCGTCTGGCGCTCCAGGTTGCGCGCGTTCAGCCCGGGTCGCCATTCGATCGAGCTCGAGTCAGCCTCGCCGGTGCCTTCGAGCTCATCGTCGCTTCCGATCGCGTCGCTTCCGGGAGCGCCCGGATCGGCGGGCGGCGAGCCGTCGTCGCGCTCGTCGACGGCGCGCATCGCGCGGGTTGCATCCTGCCGCAGCGCCTCGACCTGATCTTTAGTGGCGTGCCAAGTGTGGTCGACGGCGGAAATCGCGCTCGTTGCATCATGACGCAGCGCCTCAAGCTCATCTTCGCTCGCTAGCCAGGTGTGATGCGTTGAAGCAAAGAGCGCCAGAGGGGACACGTCGGCTCCGATGACGTGGCGACCGCAGCGCAAGCCCTCGACGAGCGTCGTCCCACCGCCCACAAATGGATCATGCAGCAAGCCCGGAGGCAGCACGGAGAGCATGTGCGCAGCGGCAACAGCCTGCATGCCAGCTGGATATTGATAAAAGCCGTGCGTCAGCTGGAGATGCGGCTTTGGAACGGCCGGAAATCCAAAGGCCCACTGGCACCGCAGCGCGGCCGCTAGAGGCTCAGCGAGCTGCGCGCTGCCCCTGAGAGCCAGAGCGACAGGAAGCGTCGAGGGCGGGATAGGCAACAACATTTTCGTTTTCTGCCACGAGCAAATCCAGGCTTTCACGTGATATGCTATCGGATAGACGTCGCTCTGAAACATCCCCGTCCATGGAAAAAAGGCGATTTCAGCGCTCGGGAGGTCGCGTTGTTTTGGCGACCATTGAGAATCTCGGTCAATGAAAAAGATTCCGAATTGTAATGGACGCAACGCCGCCGATGCATCGCGGGAAGATGGTCGACCGCATTTCAGCAGAGCCCCCGCTGGCAAACAGAGTCCGCGCCGATTGCTCCCCGCTGCTGCGCGGCCGCCGCTGCAAACGAAGCAGCAGCAGT